>OZ010693.1:15969512-16171327 GCA_963932265.1 Thymelicus lineola | reverse complement strand
ATATTGTAGCCTTGTAGGCAATGTTGGATCTAATCGCTCTATTACGAGAGGGTGGTCAGTCCTTGCACATGTCATTATAAATATTGATATTGTGATCGGTTCGTATGTCATGTCTATGCAATATTATAGTTTGCCGTCAGGTGACTTGTCTGCTAGTTATTTGTCTGTTAGTTATCTGTTTATTATGACAACATTATTTATAAAATAAAGTCCAAATACAAAGTAGACTGATTAGCAATTAAATTAAATGAATTTATATGTCACATGGTCTCTCTGTTAATTTATTTTGTACAATGACATTATTAAATGCACGCACGGTCTACCTTTCTGTCACCTCTCCAGTCGCAGGTCTGCTGGAAGAAATTTCATTAGAGATAAGCAGTACCTTTGTACATTATATCCCTATTGTACCTGTCCTGTAAATTATTGTGTGTACATAAATAATAAAATAAATAAATAAATAAATAAATTAAGGAATATCAAAGATCGATTATGACTCTGAGCTTGTCAGATTGGGTCAATTATATCCATTAGCAACCAAGTTTCCACGTTCATAAGTAGATAGGTATAAACTGTCATAGAAGATAATAAATAAACCATTTTGGAGCGTCATATCTAAATAGCTAGTCATCCAATGATTTATTTTTTAGAGCTTCGTTATAGAGGCCATACACGATTAAGTATACGTCAAGTTTGCAGCGGACTTGATGCGGCATCCAGTAAACTTGATCGTGTATGGCCACGGTAAGTTATCTGGCTATATAGCTATCTCATGCACACTGGATGGCGCGTCAAGTCAAACTGCAAACTTGACAAGTACACTTGATCGTGTAAGATCTCCATTAGAGAGGACTTTGGTGCTACTGTGGCCTGTGGTCCGTAGTGGTAACGACCACTTACCACCATCTGCGCTCGTTCGTCGGGTATTGGCATAAAAACTCTCGTTACACGCTCCCGTCTTATTAGTGCTCGTAAAATTGTACTAGACGTATATCTAATATTAATTTAACGACATGATGTACAAAGAGCAAACCTTTCAATGCTAATGTATTCACTTAAATATGAGTGGGAAGTTATTTCAAGTTGCATAAAGGAAATTAGTTGGTTCTACTCTAATAAAACATTAGTAAAGTAATTGTTTTTAATCTATTTTGCGTACTAAAGTGGAGATCTATGTTATCGGGGAAAATCCTTAAAATATGCTTGAGTTAACTTAAGCTTTCGGAATTGTAGCGGGATATTCTAGCAATCAATACCATCAGCTGATCCTTGTGGTCGTATCTCGATAAGTGTATTACACGTTAACATTTACATATCTCCTTGAAAATAAATATAAGTCAAATGATTTTTTAAACGCTTTTATTTCAATAATGTTTAGTTTATAAAATTAGCTACAAGTTGTGAAAATTTCAAGTCTCTACGTAAAATAGAACATAGAGAATTATGCGTCTAAAGTCTGAAAATCGTTTTTTTTTTTTAATTTAACAACAAATAAACAATGAAAATTAGTTTAAAATATGATTTTCGTGTATTGTCATCGGAAATACACATGTCTGCCAAATTTCATCAATTTTCATTAAAGGGAAGTCATTCAAATTAACGTTACAAGATTTGATGCTCCGAAGTGAAGCTAAATAAAAGCGTTTAATAATTTAATGGTTGAAAGAATTTACCTGTAAGAGAATTTCAATCATGATTATACGAGATGTTGCATCCGAACTTCCGAAGAGATTTAGATAACCATGTAGTTGTTCTTTGAGACACTGCATCGTCACACATTTGGAGTAGGTATATGAAAATAAAACAGTAATAAGTGTCAATTATTTAGTATTTGTTGTTGCCATCACATCATTATTGTATATACCCAGCCCTAAAACGTCATTCGTTTTTCATGAAGATAAATATAATTAACAAGAAGAACACTATTCACATGTAACTTATACCTCACTATAATCCGATATTGTATTATAATTCGACAACACAGAAACAAAAACTCGGATAAAATTTATATTTATTACAAGGCATCTACAACTGTTCATTAATTTTACAAGTTAACAATGGCAGATAATAAAATTGTAGGTAATAAAATTTAAACTGGTAAAAAAAATATGATTCAAATGGAATACTATCAACGCGGCAACGGTCGGGACGCGGTAAGTTGACGTATGCAGTATTGCAGAATTATTAGTTCCATGGCCCGCAGCCATGTATCACGAGATACCGTATCGGGGACGTACGTATCACATACATACGAACCAACAACCTGCTTGTTAGTACGCAGATAACATTGCTAAAGTATTTACTGTACTTGGGTTCCCTGGTAAGCTATAAACATATTTTCGTGAGCATTCATTGAAAGGTAAAATTTTAAAGTAATTTTTCTGTGTACCTAATTTTATAAAAAGGATTGGTTGGCAGATTACAATATTTAATTTGGGACTTTTAAAATAATTTTAGCTTTCGAAAGACAAATGCATCTGCTAGCTGAGCCAGGTCAAGAATATATTTTAAACAGAAGAGGAAAATGCTATTAATTTATACTCAATTTATTTTTCTTGGCAGTGTGATGATGATTAATATAACTAACCAATCAAACTCCAATAAATAATAGAAACATAAGTTTATAATAGAAACATTTTATCAAAGTCTATAATTGGAAAATATCTTTTTTTTTTTTTTTTTTTTTATAGCCTGAAGGGCAGACGAAAAAGCATACGGGCCACCTGATGGTAAGTGGTTACCGTCGCCTATGGACACGAGCAATACCAGAAGAATCGCCAATGCAACGCCGGCCCTGAAGGAGAACTCTTTTTCACACCTTTTTTGAAGAACCCCATGTCATAGCGCTCCGGGAATACTTCGGAAGGAAGCCCATTCCACAGTTTGCACGTGCGTGGCAAAAAAGTTCGTGAAAATCGGACTGTAGATGTACTCCACGAGTCCAATCGGTGTGGATGGAACTTCAATCCTCGGCGAGTGGTGCGATGATGAAAAAGAGACGTAGGCATCAAGTCGAACAATTCCTCGGAGCACTCACCGTTGTAAAGTCGGTAGAACACGCAGAGAGAACTGATGTCTCTTCTGAGACTCAGGTGCTCTAACCTGTGAGTGACTCGTGGGTCGTTGACAACTCGGACCGCGCGCTTCTGTATGGCGTCAAATGGGTTAAGCTGGTATTGTGGGGCCCCTGCCCAGAGATGTGAGCAGTACTCCATGTGAGGCCTGACTTGAGCTTTATAAAGCATAAGCAGTTGCCTCTCAGTGAAGTACTGCTTAGCCCGGTTCAGGACACCAAGCTTCTTGGAGGCCAGCTTAGCTTTGGCCTCTAAATGACGCCGATACTGTACGTCACTCGAGATGTCAACTCCCAGAATCCCAACACTATTACTCACGGTGAGCGCGGTACCCTGGAATTGAGGCGCTATGACAAATGGGGTTTTCTTAGCGGTAAACGCGCAAACTTGTGTCTTCGCGGGGTTGAACTCGACCAGATTGAGTCGACCCCATTCCGAGACTTGCTCCAGAGAGTTCTCGACTTCAGACACAAGTTTCATTCTGCTATCCGCCATTTGCAACTGAGAGGCATTAGCGGGGGCTGTGTAGTAGGCATCCCCTGTACTATCATCCGCATAGCAATGAATGCCACTTGTATGCTGCAGCAAGTCATTGATATGCAGAATGAATAGCGTAGGAGATAACACAGACCCTTGGGGAACGCCAGCATTTATAAGTTTCATATCTGAGCAACAACCGTCAACTACGACCTTGATATGTCGCTCAGATAGAAAGCTGGCTACCCAATTGCACAACCTCTCAGGGAGACCGTAAGATGGTAACTTCGTGAGAAGGCCCCTGTGCCAGACCCGGTCGAAGGCCTTAGCGATATCTAGGCTAACTGCCAGAGCTTCCCCGTTGCGATCAAGAGCTTGAGCCCACCGGTGTGTAAGATAAACTAGAAGATCACCAGCTGAACGACCGTGGCGAAAATCTTACAATAGATATGATTGTAGCTATGCTTTTCTATTTATATGCTTTAAGTAATTTCTTAAGAAATAATTAGCACAAAGCAGAGGTCTAGAAAAAACTCTACATTTTGTTAGTAATAAGTGCAATTCTTTTAAGTACATAAATAATTTATCTCGAAACCCTGATCTTAGCACACTATGCGTTTTTCAACGCGCAATGAAACACCGATGCGGCATAATGTCATCTATTAAAAATTATAATAAAAACCCATATGGCACGCCATATAACAGCAAATTGTATACTTAATGTAATTATGTAAGTAGGTACACAAGTGGTATGAGAAATCTAATATTACGGAACCCTAGAACGATATAGATTTTTTAAACTGCTACAAAGGGAACACCTGCTTAACATTAATATATTCGAAATGAGTTTTTCGAATTGCATTTCATACAGGTACAATACAATCGCATTAGCGTGTTCAAACGACCTTCGGGGGTGGAATCGCAATAGATAACTATAATCTCGGGCATGCAATTCCGTAAAAATGGCCGCTTGTTACAACTTAGGTGTTGTAGAGTTACTACGTTACTTGGGGAAAAGTGGGGATTGTTCCATTTTTTTAAACTACAATTTTTGACCATTTTTAAATACCGGTTACCTTACATTACCGTTTAAGAGTCAGTTTAGGAAACAGCGACATATTGGTGGTTTAAAGTCAGTCTGTCGCATTGGTTACTTCAGTTTAAAAACTTTGAATTTGATTTTCAAAGATAAGTGAGTATTAAATATTTGCTTCTACCAAGGTCTCATAAGTGAACCGATCTACACTTGGTTAGAATTGTTTTATAGTACTTAAGTAGGGCATTATTACGTGATTACCTCGTGTTTTACTCGTATTTTGCTTTCTCACTCCTTAAATTGCTTTTAGTGGTCTTGTTTTGGTATTATAAAGATCATAGACAGGAGATTCCTTGGGTGCAGACTGGGCTTTAATATTACTACTATGAATAGGATTGGTAGTAACAAGGAAAATAAATGGAAGTAGATATTCATAGATGATTGGACCTTAAAGACATTAAAATTTTTAAGGTTTTCATTGACTAATCATAATAATATCCGAAGAAATCGGAAGCCGTAGCGACCCTACTGTCCGTTAGATACGCTATCGGATATATTTTTATTGTTAACATTTGCAAAAACGCAGCTTGCTCTATAAATTGAAATTAAGTTAATTATATTAATTAATATTTTTTATCAAATCAGACGTTTAGAGTCGAGCGAGTAAATGTGTTGCACACAGAACATCTAATAGATAATTATTAGATGTTCTCTGGTGTTACACCCCTATGCAAATACATAATTTTACATTCATCCATCCATGCATTAGCGTTTGTATGTCCGCAACACTTTTTGCTTGGAACGTATAAATGCCGTGTAGATGTAGACACTTTAAAAATAAAAGTATAAAATATAATCATCAGGAAAAATTGCATTAGTAGATACTCATTAAATTACAGTAAGTATATATTTTAAAACAAATAACTACGACATTCTGTAATCCACAAATTACTCAAAGTGACGATTTTGTAATCGTAAGTTAACTAATCTGAGGATTAAAGTTACAACCGGGACGTTTGTCTTTCAGAGGTAACGAAATTTTGCATCGATCACTTACAATTTACGATCATAAGATACATCGACCATAATATAAATTGTCATAATGCCAATTAAATACTATCATAAATTGGCAATAAAAAATAAATACGAATTGTTGATTTGAAGTGGCTATTTCCTCATGGAACCCTCGTTGACCCTTCAGACGGGGTTAATTTGACGCCTGGTGGTGCCAATTTATCACTTCCCTTGACAATACGTCACGTGGATTTTATTGTTCAGATGGAATAAGTAAAAGGAATTGAAATTAAATGAAATTTTATTATATTTTGAAATATGTTTTCATTTTCAATGTTATCTTTTTATTTTTTGTTTATAATTAGCATAATTATTAACAACTACTCGTAAAAGAGTTCTGGCGGGTATCGAAAACGATCCCAACCCATAGAGACTAGTAATGGAAGGGGACGCGGACAGTCCTGTCCGGTCAAGAAACTACGTAAGTGATCGCTGTCGTGTTTACACATCGTTAATTTAAAATAACGATTTCTGTTTAAGAGCCATTTCGCAAAACTCGGTTGATAAACTATAGGTATTTGAAGCGGCTCCGCGGCGTGATATTGCCTCGCGCGGCTCGCGTCGCGCTTGACCTCAGTTCTGTGCGAGTAATCTTCTTGATACTTTCAAACGTAAAAATTTTAAAATTATGAACATATAATTTTAATTATACACTTTGTGACCACATACATGTATCTGGTTTGTGACAATATAAGTTTATATAACAATTAAGAGTACAATGTAGTAGTACCATTATCGGTAACTTATTTACATAATACATTTTAGGTACCTACTTAGGTACATCACAATAAAGATGTCCAATAGATGCATATTGCAAAAATCAATATTTTGGCAAATCAACGTGAAAAATTAAAAATCACGTTTTTTCAAGGTGATCTATAAAATGCAATATGCGTCCATTTTGCCTGCGATATTCGCAGCGCGTCGAAATACATAAGTATACCTAAATTCAAATCAATCGGAGGGTATAGAACCGGGAAATCCCGGAACCGAAAATCCCGGGATTTACAAAGGAATACGGTACTTTTCAAAAGAACCAGGAAACAAAATAAAAGAACCGGGAAACAAAATAAAAGAACCGGGATTTTCTGAACTTTTGGGAAATAAAAATATGTCGCGTCGTGATACAAAAGATAACGTAAAAATAAAGGTAAATACAATCCATACACAAAAATGATTACAGCTTTAAAAAGAAGATATTCAGAACGTCGGCTACATGAAGCAGCTATACTAATATAATATTATTTACACAGCCCAGATCGATATTTTTCTAATATAAATGAAGATGATTTAACTCTTTTTTCTCGTCCAAGCAGTGCTGAATTGTGCAATACAATTGTGTTGCTTTCATACAATTAATACGAAACTTATGTTTGCATGTAAGGTATAATAGTATGATGGTTACTCAATCACGGCAAACGACTATACGGATTTGGGTAGAAAACAGTTTTTCCCTATTTAATGCTCCTGAGAGATAAAATAGGAAACGCGATACTAACTATTTTCACGCGGGGAAAGCCGTGGTAAAATAATCCCGAAAGAACTGAAAATCCCGGGAATCCCGGTTCCAGCATAGGCGAGTACCGAAAATCCCGGTAATTTAAAACAGGATCGGTTTTCGATACCCTAATCATTACCGTGATACAAAAGATAACGTAAATACAATCCATACACAAAAATGATTACAGCTTTAAAAAGAAGATATTCAGAACACTATTCTTTGAATGTTAAAAACGAATTCTTTATTGTTTTCTGTTGGTTTACAAAACAAAATATTGACAATAGTCTAGTATAATAAATTATGAGAAACGAAATTCGCACTTTCCTCCCAAACCACTTGCTCTACAAGAAAAATGTATGGCACATAAAATGTCAATCTTTTTATGGGCTACAACTTTTACTCGATCCTTTCGGAAATCGTCTAGGACGCACCGTTTAGGAGATATAAGGAGTTTTCGGAAAATTTGGGAGGGGGGGGGGGGGTTAAGGTTGGGCCCAATAAGATTGGGTAATGTTGCAAGTATGAGTTCCACAGGGCGGATGGAAATTCAGTCGGAAATCGTCTAGGACGTACCGTTTAGGAGATATATGGTATTTTAGGAAAATTTGGGGAGGGGGGGGGGGGGGGGTAAAAGTGGGTTCAGTAAGATTTAGCAATAAGGTTTGGGGGTTTACTAAAGGGGGTTGAAATTTCCGTCTAAACTTGTCTTGGACGCACCGTCTCCGAGATATCCGGGATTTCCGGTTTTCCAAAAATCTATATCCCGATATCCTGATCTGCCGATCTGCGCCTACCTGATGAGTGCGGTATTTGCCCGGATGCCTCCCAGATTATCACGACGCAAAATTCCACTTTTGGGTGAAGAACTGAGGGGGGGGTGGTATAGGGGGAGGCGAGGGGTTGTGAAGGGAAAAAATGAGAGGGTGATTTGTATTTGTGTTGTGTATTTGAGATACGTGAGTTTTGGGGAGTTGACGGAACTTGGGTGCACGAGAGTTTCCAAACAACGAATGTATTATCTTTGACTAATAATAAGTGACTATAGCTGACTAATGTCGGAGCTTCTATCATTCCAACATTTTGGCTTAGCAATAGGGTCCCGTTGACACCGTTTGGGTACGGAACTCTATAAAGTACAGATTGATCTAAAAGTTGTATAAATAAAGGGTATGTGTATACAAGTTATATATATTTTTTTTTTTCTATGTAAATATGTAATTTACACATATAACAAAAAACCTAAATACTGTAAACAGTAACTAATGTCTAAAAACGGACAATGTTTTATTTCAAATTACAGCAGTGACTTCCAACCCAATAGGGGTTGAATTTCCAAAAATCCGATAGCCTAAAGCCTTCTTCGATAAATGAACTATCCAATACAAAAAGAATTTTTCAATTCAAACCAGTAGTTCCTGAGATTAGCGCGTTCAACCAAACAAACAAACAAACTTTTCAGCTTTATAATATTACAATAGTAATAGTATAGATTAGTATAGATATAGTTATATTTTGTACATATGTATGTTCGTGATTTTCTCCGTTACTACTTACACTACATAAATTGGAAAGAAATAGTTACTTAATTTCTATTGTTTTCTTCAAACCAAAGATGTTTAAAGCAGAATATTACGCAAACGGACCCCTGAATTGAAAAATGGTCTTTTGAAACCTATAATATTTTTGAAAGACCTTTTCAACGATACCCCACATTAAGGGGTAGACGAAGAAAAAATCATAAGGAACGGACAGACGGACGGACGGAAGGACGGACGGCCGGACGGGCTAGCCGGCCGGTTGAAATAACGAACGGACTAGACATGATTCCGATTTGACTACAAAACCCTGAAAATTATAGAAAACTAAAAATAATACAATTGACTGTAACTAAAAATTCTCACGTGATCAAGACTGTTCAATGGCAATATAATTACGTTACTTTTACGAAATCTATTCCTTAGATGGCTAAAGCAAAAATTGACATAGGTCCGACGTCCAAGAGTGCTGCCGCACGACTGATTTGATTTCGCGCCAGATCGTATCTTTATATGGTAAAGTAAATTCGTTTTAATAAATTATTTTTTGCAGTAAGATAAAAAAAAAATTACGTGTCATATTCGACAAAGACCATATTTTATTACTACATAAATTTTTGATGGGAAATACGCTTTATTGAATACAAAAATCGATGGTAAAGTCATGGCATAAACCATGAAAATTGGTAATGTTATTGAATTAATTTTGAAACGAATATTATAGTAATCGTATATCCCTTGTAATAAATGCAAAATATAATATATGAGTGTTCTCTAGACATTTTTTTTTACTCAATTTAATAAAACTTAATAAAGAAAATCAGTGTATGAAATTGACTCTGTCGTCCTTTTGCTGAAAAATAGTTATGCTAGATTGACAGTTACGCAGAAACAAATTAATATTTTCAAAATTCCGGTAAATGAAGATCCAAGATGAAGGATTGATCTATTTTATGAGTTCATTTGCCAGCATTAATATCTTTCTTATGATACTAATTTTTGACATCAAATTCTTCATTCCGCGCGTCTAACCGCGAAATGGCTCTTAATTAATTTTCTACTTATTTCGCTTAGTTTTGTCATAATATGCTCCATTATTGCGATGACACATAATGATAGGTGGTAAAAAATGTACGTGAACATATTCAGATAGTAGTGGATGGCCATAAAGGGGTTTCGTAGCTTTTCAATAGCTTTAGAATTGCTTTCAAATCGATGGTTGGCCTTATTTTTGTGCATTTGTGGGAGTATAAAGTAATTTATATGTTGCTCCAGTTAGAACTTGGAAAAATTAAATCGTTAGAAATGAACTCACATTCAACACT
The DNA here is from genome assembly GCA_963932265.1 of Thymelicus lineola. Classification (NCBI taxonomy): domain Eukaryota; kingdom Metazoa; phylum Arthropoda; class Insecta; order Lepidoptera; family Hesperiidae; genus Thymelicus; species Thymelicus lineola. Next base: position 16,161,305 of record OZ010693.1, on the reverse strand, counting down.
CTCACTCATCCTCACTTTTAATGGAGATTCTGTTATTCAGTTGTGAACTCTTTGATAAAAAAAAATAAATGTTTACTTCCGAGGAACTGTTTGAACTCATTCCAACGTAATTTTTCCACTATCACTATAATCTCATCGGTTTCCAATTATCTTTTCGGTCCAATTTTTTCGATCGTTTCTTCTGCAGGAAGGGAACGGGGAAAGAAAATATATGTTTAATGTATTTGTGTCACCGGTATCTGTTGTGTGGCGTGAATTAAAATGAACCCGTAATTTAACTTAATTACGAAATCCACTACGTACTTGGCCCTATATGGCAGTGACACGAGAGGGACATTATGTGTAATGTATGCGAAATATATTCCTAGTGTCACTGTTACACCCGGTACCTACGGTGTACAGGAACATGCATGCATTAGATTAACTAATTACTACTAAATAGACAATGGAACTTTGCTGTTGCCACTTAATTGTATATATCATCCGCCAGACGAGGAAACCAATCACCTGAAGGTAAAGCTGCCTCTTGGTTTCTCGCTGTTTGGAGTCAGAATTCTGGGCCGCCCCAATTGGATATCTCGATGAAAGATTTCGAAATCTTTACAGCTAAGAACAGTGTCAATTTGGTTTCAAAATTTATCGACCCAAATGTAAACTATTTTGAGAAGATTTGAACTACAAAATATTTGTAGAATGAGTTCCTTACTCCCGTAAGATAAGGCAGACGAGATAGCAGGGTCGATGTAGTAGATATCTAAATATCTTAAAGTAACCTCCTAGTTGCTTATCCCAAAAAAGCCGGACTCTTTTTAAAAAACGCTTCCCAATATCATAAACTAAAAATTCAATCTATAGCGTAGACTTACTCGTACGTACGCGAATAGTCGAATCTCGTAACATATTCCTGCGTGCGACAATACAAGGTATATTTAAACTGGTGTATCGGATGCCGGTTCAACAGACAGATGTGTTGCATCTGCCCATTAATTGAAACTAGCTCGCAGACCGCAGTACTCGTATATTGGTACAATGAGCGAACTTAAACCCTCATTATGATAACGTATCGCTAAAGAATTGTAATTGCTTGTTTTTTATGCAACTCGTTGGATTGGGTTCATTTGCGTAAGTATTTGTGTTTACATTTATCGCTTGGTGGACTGTTACAATGCATGTTGAAGATATTAAAACAAATAAAAGAGTTATGATTGTTTTACCTATATGATGACAATTTAATAACATTTAATGATCATAAATGACATGTTTTACACATGTTTTACATTACAAATTTTTTGACCTTTGTTCTTGTTGTGAAGAAAAAGTGTTGTAATTGTTGTAAGCCATGCAAACCAGTTAGAAATGACCCTGTATAGTGTAATGACTTCACGGACGTGTCTCTGCCAGGAGTGCCAGACATTGATGGATAATTTTGTTTGTTTTCCGTGAAAGAAAAGAAAGAAATACTTCATTCCAACAGTTACTACAGATAACAGGTATGGGTATAATAAAACAAAAACGTTACTACAGTTAAACTCTCTACAGTAAGCACTAAGAATGGATCGCACTCTGTGATTGCTATGGAGAACCACAGCACTGATATTCTGTGCGGACCATTTTGGAGTGCAGTTACTTGCGTTGATATTTGTAATGTCTTATTCAGGTTATTCATGCTCCATGCTATTCCCAGCACATGATTAGGTCAGTAGACTCATTATTTTTTCTGTGGAATAGGTACAGCCTAATGCAAGTAAACAATATTACGAATTCGTTATCATTTTAATCTACCGAGATTAAATTACCAAGGAAAGAATAATTAAAAAAAACCATGTACCTGGTAGGTTTTCCAATTAGGGTTAACCCAACCCTAGTGAAAACTGTGTGATGAGGATCGTACAGAAGTTGCGATGTTCAAAGGACCTAACAATCTTGCCTCATACATTGATCAACAGGATCACCTAGGAATAAAGATTGAAAACACTTATAATTACCTCTTTATTATCGAAGTTTTATCTGTCACTTTTGAAAAAATAGCCAAATCCTACAACCATAAAGCGGGCGCATATCGACTAATACATCGATAACTCAACATTGATATTTATACGTTCCTCTTCAGCCTGTGAGGATAATTAAGACGTTATTTTATTTTATCCTGCAGTGGTACGACCAGCTATCAGATGGCGAACCGTGGTGGTTAGCCGTTAGCGTGATGCATGGGGGGCGGGCATGGTATAAATCGAGAGATTGAAATCAAAACGATACCCCCATTATCGATGCTACGATACTTCTCTTTGATACCGATACATTATTGTTCCGACTGTGCTTTTTTTGTGCGTCTTCTTGATAAGACTTGGTTTGATGATTAATGTTTGATCCAGTAATCCTAGAAAATGTTTTAGTGATAGATACTTATTTATTATATTTGTAAAAAAAATATAGATGACAAATTTTTCGTGTAAACTTTTTACTCGAATTTTCTCACTCTAAATATAAAATGTTCATTTATAATGGGTGTTTCTATTTTCTACACAGCTCCTAGTGTTTGCATATAGAACTTACTTCTATACTCCCATTTTTATTACCTAGGTATTCATGAAAATACTTAATACCAAGATACAAACACGATTTACAAAAAAATTACTCTGTATTTTGACGAGTAGAACTGAGCTACAGCTGTCTCGTATCCTCCTTCCATTTAGAAAGGGTCAACAACATCAATATCGGGTGTTTTATCGACTGCTTACGTAATGAAGGCTTGCGGCCTCGGCAATTAAAGAGAAACACCATACATTTGAATATCGCCCTGTAATTTCGCCGCAAAGGTGTTAATATAGCCATGGCGGCCCACGGGCGGGTTCTGTGTTTGGAAAAAATGTGATTTGTATCGTGGCCAATGATATTATATATTAAAAAGAGGCAGATATGTCATAAGCGCGCGCGTTGTGTGACTCAAAAAGTTGGGAACTCAAACTCTCGGGAACTCAAATTGGGAACTCTTATTCAGGTGAAGAAAGAGATAGCGATGTAGTTTTGACGCGAGAGCGATAAAGACGTGCGATAAAGCAATAAAGCGTGCCTTGCGGACATCGGAACAGATTTTTCGGTTGATTTGTAAGGGCATAACGTATCTATATTTATTTAAACATCATTGATCGCGGCTCACGGAGTTGTCTGTATTGATCGTATTCTCGTATTCCCGAGCAATTGTTGCAAGACTTGCAAGGTGTTTATTATCTTGTTCGAATTGTTGCTCCGGCAATATATCCATACTATCTGTTATGTAGCTTGCCGATTTGACTGTTTTGTTTTAAATTGTTTTCTACAGATTTGTTTAGTTAAGTTGAGAGAGTAAGTTGTAAATATTACGTTGTCAATTTACTACGAAACTCAGTCGGTCCTGAGTTGAACTTGCCTTGTCAGTCTGTGAATGAAAAGTTTAGTTAACATTTTTAATTTCAATTTCAATATATTGGTTTAGTGTTCTTAAACCATCTTTGTGTTATTACCTTTCAAGTGAAACCAGTTTGAGGCACATCGGTTGGATGGTTTCAAAGTAATTAGGTACCTATAAAAAAGACATCCGTACAATATTTTTTTGACTTTTAAATATTGTATAGATTTACAATTTAACTTCAATCCAGTACTCATTTATTAGTAATCTATTCTGTTATATTATGTCATATTCTTATAATGTGTCAAAAGTCAAAAGACCCCACTTAACATTCCCTGTGGCGGCAAAAATCTATGCAAAGGGATTTTTGTTGGTATTCAATCGTGTAGTGTAGCGAACCAGACAATAGGGATTGCGTAATATTGTCACGTTTCAGTTTTTCAGCGACGGGACGCGATCAGCATACGATGTAGCTCACGTCAATAGCTCTTTGGATTTAGCTCTGTAGAAGCTAGTCTGTAGGATTTACGGTGTAGGAGGTCTGTAGGATTTAAGCTGTAGATTGGATTTGTCGTTTGACGACGATTAAAAATAAGAGTCAGATATTACCACAGACCATCCACAGATATTTACATGCTCACAGAGTATTTAATCACTACATACATGCTCCGAAACTATAGGTGTCAAATGTTGAGGACCTGCAGTTACTGTTTTTTTAATACGATTATTTTATCCACAACTAGTATGTACAATCGCACTTGATTGATTGAATTTATAGATGTAGCCTAGAAGCTTATGCTCTCCTCAAACAAGCATTAATTTTGAGGATTTTGTGGCCCAGTTGATGGTAACACTAGAGAGAGGTCCTGGGTTCGATTTTATCCGATCATTTATGTGAATTTTTTGTGGTATTGCTGATTTAGTTATTTTTGTTCCTTAGAGATTTTGTCACATTGTTTATATTTTTTAATTTTTAAATAGGTATTTGTCTAAAAATTGACACTAATATTTTTATATGAATAATATTAGCATTGTGCTTATATCGACACCCGCATCGCATAAGGTTGTTACAACCTTTTCCGACTATACCACAGGCGTATAGTCCGTGAAAAGAGCTACACGACAGTAGTATCGACATATCTCTAGCATTCATTATGAAGATCGTTCAAAGCACTAACTATCACTGCATACGAGTATCATCAATCCAAAGTAGTCCCTCACCTCATTAACATCTTTCACCTATCTGATACAAGTGGTGCTTTATCAGATAGAGCTAGTCATGACTAACAGTGACTAATGAGTGGCGAGCAATAGTGGGGCAAAGTTCAGCGGTATGTCTCAATCTCGGGGCAACAATTAGAGCCCCATTAACAAGACAGCGACTCCGCCCCGCGTAGAACTGATAGCGACCGACGCGCAATGGGAAAGATTAATGGTGACCCTCGTAGGCTGTGAAGAGAAATTGTGGAGAAATTACCTGCTCCTTTATCTAGCTTAGGTTTGAAGTTTGTGTAGAGCTTAATAGAAGGAAAGAGTATAGGAAAAACCATTTTAACACGAGATGTTGGAATAAAAAATAACGGCGTGTGTGTTACGCAACTTAACAAATTATTTAATTTCATAATCATCGAAGATATTAGGAAAATATGACTCCCATTTTTTATGGAATTATGCAGACTCGGGTGAAGTGAAGAGTTGCTGTGGTATTATGGAGTAAAATGGGAAAATATTGTTTCATATTGTCCTATGATGTCATGTGCCATAGAACAAATGGGAACTACTCCCATAATTATTATCTAGACGCCGCGCGCCGTGTCGGTCACAACCAGATACGGTAATGAAGTTATTTGGGCGTTTCAATCGTCAATAAATATCTGTGGTCGAAGCCGCGGGCCACGCGCCATGCACGACGATTTCCACTCTTATTGTTTACGAAATTAAAATTAACCTATTGTTTTGAGTGTAACAGAGTTAGTATAGCACTCACAACCCGGCAAATAACTGATAATAAAGGCTCTAACATTGAAGTATAATGTCATAGAACAGACATTTCAAACATAATGTGTGTTAGTGTACCGCCCGGGAGGTTCCATTTTCAAAATGGAACGAATCCATTGAAGATTGAAGCCACGTGGTGCCAATGCATTGGGACATCATGGTGTTCGCGGTGTCGATTCTATACGCTAGTAATAATACTACAATGGCTCTAAAACATATTTTAATTGCAACAGACGTTTCAGGAGTCGGTACGAATATTCCTGTAACATTATAATTCTAGATTTATAAATTGTCTAACCAGTAACGAAATTAAAATAAGATCTGGATGAACAAATGAACTATCAAGCCATAAAACAGACCATAGACTACTCATAGTCTATGAGTTCAAAAGTCATAGTTCATAGTTCAAAATGAGTGAGCTCATTAGGCACTTCCATATCAGTAACAAAAAAAGTTATATAAAATATCACTGCCTTATATAAAGTTATGGGGAGTGAAAGTCGCCTTAATGGCGCGTAAGTATGTATGTATGTTTGCATGTTGCTAATTAGTAAACATTCGTCACAGCATTTCTCGAAACTGGTGCTCTATATCAGTAGAAGTTGACAGCCACTGGCCATACAAGGAGTTACAGGTGAAATGCAACCACTGCCCGCAAATACCGCGCTTTTTGTCAGCGGTCCGCTACGGCCCGCTTTTTGCGAGCCGGTCGAACGCCGGACACTTGTCGGTATTTTTATGAGATATTTTACGAAACTCACGCGTTTTTGTGTAGTTTATGGAAGCTATCGGATTTAATAGCGGGGAGCGTTCTTCTTCTGCGTTTTAACAGATTTTTTATCTCCACATATTGTAATGTAATAATTAAGTTTCAAGATTTAATTTTGTTTAAATATAAAAAAATTTCGAAAAAAAATTCAGGTTTTTTTCATTGAAGTATAATGACATAGAACAGACATCTCGAATAAAATGTGTGTCCCGCCCGGGAGGTTCTACTTTCAAAATCGAACGAATCCATTGAAGATTGAAGCCACGTGGCGCCAATGCATTGGGACATAGGTACATGGTGTTCGCGGTGTCGGTTCTATACGCTAGTAGGTAATAATACTTCAATGGTTTTTTTAGATTTATATAATATATCTAAATTCAAGGAAGTAAATTCCTGAAAAATACTTCGGCGTCTGTATTCCTTAGCCCTATTTTGAGAATATTTAATAATGGATTGATTGTTTTATTTAAACTTCAAGAATCGCACTGCAGTAATAATAGATACTTCAATGACTGCAGCAAATCATTTTTACATGAACCTATCGCAATATCGCCGCGACTCTTAAATTCTATAATGCAACTGCAGAATACAAAAAAACATTCTTAGGAATTATCTGCTTTTTATTTGTTCAATAAAGGATCAACATGTTTTTTGGTTTACCGACAATAACTTATTGGAATGTGCATGTGAGTATAAAAGATAGTTTTAAAGTTAAAATTTTTGACTCCACTTAAAACTTAGACAATTTGTAAACACACAATATTAATTACCCCGTAATTTATCCCGCCATTACATCGGAAAGTATCCCACGCTGTCTGTGTCTTATTATTGTTAATGACATCTCAAGCGCGGCTGGTGCGAGTAATTATCTTAAATCACACTTCGTTAACAACGAATCTCGACCGATTAACACTTGTTGGCTTTTTACCGACCAATGGCCAGTCAGCGGTAACGCCATTCCGCCATTTTGTGTAATTGTGGCAACGTAAGATGGCGGCGCAAGGGTGCCAGCTTCTTTTGTCGGTAATTAAAAATAATGGATTTAATTAACTGAAAGTTACATTGTTGCACTGTCGTACTGATTAACATTAATTAACCAGGGACAAAACATAATATTTATTGCCTTTATTAAATCACTCGAATTAAAACTCAAAATCACTTAATCTATACTAATATTATAAAGAGGAAAGATTTGATTGTTTGTATTGAATAGGCTCCGAAACTACCGAACTGATTTGAAATATTCTTTCACTGTTGGAAAGCTATACAATCCCCGGGTGACATAGGCTATATTATATTTTATTTTTTCACTATTTTTCCTGAAGCGAAGCGAGGACGATTTCCTAGTAAAGTATATGTTTTATGTTTTTGCTATTTTACTATATGTTAATAACTAATCTGATAAGACGAAAGATAATACCGCTATCAATTACATAATTATTCAGCAAAAATTCGTGTTCTGGCTGGGGGTTTAAGAGCCAGTTCCTTCATCCTTTTTCAAGCGTCTTTTTAGAGTTCCGTAGCCAAATGGCAAAAAACGGAACCCTTATGGATTCGTCATGTCTGTCTGTCTGTCTGACCGTCCGTATGTCACAGCCACTTTTTTCCGAAACTATAAGAACTATACCTACTGTTGAAACTTGGTAAGTAGATGTATTCTGTGAACCGCATCAAGATTTTCACACAAAAATAGAAAAAAAAACAATAAAGAGTAGGGATAATCATGGGTGAAATGCCCCTCGGGAAAGTTATGTTGATTTTTTTACCATGAAATCACCTTAAGAGAAACATTTCCGTAAGTTATCAGACCTCTGTGTGCATTAGTTTTTGGAATAAAAAATCAATAGAATTTTGAAAAAAAAAAATTCTCTTACAACATAATTTTTGTTTATCTTTTTGCAAACGTCAGATACCTACGCTAAAAATTATTATGCAAACGCTATTATGATATTTTTAAGTCTTCACGATGATTTATGTATAATGAAATATTGCAAATTAAAAATAATTGGTACCTAAATAATAAAATTTTTTGGTGTTGCTGATGTTCATGGGCGACTATCAATTATTAATCGTTATATCATTTGATCGTTATACTAAAAAAAGTATAGGTATCAAGTAACATTAGATCAAATGATCGTTAGTTCTTATGTTATTCTATCAACTGTTGCGCACCCTGATAAAATTACGTGAGATTAGAGGGACATCTCACCAGGGGGGTCTGAAAATCATTAAACGCCTCATGTAATTTATGGGCTAAATAAATTCTAAGTTAACTTATTAAGTATTAACATTTTCAAGGCCACGAAAACTATCGAACAATTTGAAGAAAGCAGAAGCTCTGCGATTATGTCATTATCCGCAGGTAAAAACCGGGGGATGTTTGAGTATGCGATGATACTGCAATGACTGCCGGCGCATAGCGCGCATAGCGGCTTTGCCGCGCCGACCGCGCCGACCGCGCCGACGCTACGCCCGATGTTCGGCGTTGCGACGTTTTTGCGATAATTGGACACTAATTAGGCGCATGACACAATGAACGGTTTTTCTTGTGACTAGATATGGAAAAAACGCCTAGAAATAACATGTTATTGGGGCGTAAATTCCTTTTTGTATTTTTATTCAATTTTTTTTATAACAGTAGTGGTTGTAAGTTAGGTTTATAGTGTTTATTCCAAAAACGTAAGTAACTTATATAAATATTATTACTGCGTAAGGGAAAGAAGGACCAACGCACGCCCAAAACGCGGAACTTACATTGATCCATTGGACCAGTGCACGGTATCGGTAGATACAATATCTACATACGTAATTCCTAAATATAATATATAAATATGTTTTATGGTATGGCCATGTATGCATACATATATATGCAATGTATGTGTATATATGCCTATGTATGTATAATATATTATGTATATTTATTATTTTTCTTGCTCCTATTGCTTTTTAAAAAAAAAAATCATGTTTAGCTCATTTTTAAGCTATAGTAGTTGAAACTGTAATGATATGTATAATAATAATCTTCTTTTTTTTCTTTATGCGGCGAACTGTAATCACTCGTCAGTTAATCAAATCAGTAGCCGTGGTTACCCGCGGCATATGCTGAGTGCGTACCTTTTTTGTTGAGCAGTGCTGCAGCAGGTTATATCGAATTCATAACTTATAATATTTTGTAAATGGTATATTTAGTGTAAATTTTGTAACTTGTTGCTGTGCAGTGCTTAGCAAAATAAATGTTTTCTTTCTTTCTTTCTTTCTTTCTAATTATGAACATTTTTTCCTTTGTCTTAAAATATCATCATCGTCTAAAATTTTACAGTTGCTGTTTAGTTCATCTCTCACCAATCGAGAGTTACCGTATAAACTCGTATGTATGTCGACATAGAGTATCTTAAGTTGGTGTGGCTGTATGCCAGCTCGGTGTTCGGCCGCCCTTACATTAGTTCCAATAATTAACACATAAAAACGGCATCCCGTGAAAAGGGGTTTTGTTGCATGGTCCTGGAACAACGAATTCGCTTCATTATTAAGCAATTAACTACATTTCTCGGACTAAGCGTGACTAAATGGCTCTCATAACACCTATCTTGATCATAACTGTAACGGCTGTCGAATAACTCCTTGTTTAAATTATAACAAGTTATTAGTAACAAATAGGCGAAGAAAAACTTATATTTACTTACTACTTAAAAAAAATTACAGTAGTAATAGGTAATGAAATGAAATCGTATTCACAGTGTATTTCCAAACATAAAAGTCATACTCATACTCAACCATCGGTTCCATAAATCTCTACCGTAACTCGTGAAAAAGAAACGGCAAGAACCAAAAAACTTGAGAGGTGTCAAGGGACACCCGGATGGAACGAAGTTCCTTTCGATTTAAGTATTGTTTTACGCGCTCAGCTTCAAAACCTGTCGTGACAATTCAAAAAGTGTCGTGACAACTTTTCGTAACAATTTTTTCCGTCTAGCCCCCTTTCATAACGCGCGATAAGGAACTTCGTTCGTTTCTAATAAAAGTGCCTTTGCATTTCATAAAACCTTTTTCAAACAAAAGGATAAACGAATAATACTTACCTACTTAGTTATTTGTTTTTCACATTCTCGACCTAGGTTTATCAGACCAAGCTTTAGATAATCTAGTTTAAAGAAAATTTAATTTCCTTTAGTACCTATCTAGTATAAAGTAAATCTAATTTCCTAAGGTTTATAGTGAAGTAATGCGCATAATCCTGCTGAGTGCTGACGGGCAGATCTTAGCAAAGAATTCCTTCGTCCACCATCATTCTACGGACAGACAGACGGATGGTCGTAAGATGGTAGGTAAGTATATTTAATTTGCTATTTACGTCCGAACGCAATAATTACACAGCAAACTATGAACTCATTCATACCCGTACAAGATAACGAGGAGTTTTTGCGATACTTGTATTTAGTAATTGGTATTGAAATACCTATGTCTATCTGTCTTGTTTTACATTATTTACAGTTTCCTTGGGGCGACCTTTTGTAGCAAACGGTCGCTGTCATCTCGGCAATTTTTTTGTTTTAATTTTAATGAATTCCTAAAAATTATTCATTTTAGAGCTCATTTTAGAGTGGTGACTCTGTTCTTCAAGAAAGGCAAAAGAGCCCTTTTGGAGAACTACAGGCCCATTGCACTTCTGAGCCACTTTTCAAGTTAAATTATGTAAATAAAACAATAATAACGAAATAATGGTTGTTTTATTTAATTAGGACGATTTTTTTTGCGAAAATATTTCGCATATTTTTTTCCCATTAAAATTATGAATACAATAAAAACAAAACTGGACTAAAAATTTTTTATTGTTTAGCTTGTTTCATAACGAATCCAACGACATAAGTATTTTGCATTATAATATTGCATTATAGTCATTTTCACAAGCGCGCGTAGCGGCGGACTTTTCCCCCGCGATACGATAACCATAAGATAAGATATTATGGTCTAAGATATGGAAGGTGTTCTATTGATAGATCGCTTTTTTATACCACATATTAGTCTTTTTTTTTAAATTGGACTATCCAATCGCCATTCCTTGTTCATATTTTAAAGGAAAATAAGAATCTACCTAAGTGAAAAGTAAGTATGAAAAACTAAAATTGCTCTTTTACAAATTTGCATTAGGGAAATAACCATATTTCATACAAAAGTCCGAATATTTTTCTTATCATTTGAAATTACGTATGCATTAAACTGTACCTGGATTCCTTCACCTCAAGAACATGATTACTGAACTTTACGTACATTTATTTATTTTAGAAAACTAACATGATGTAGCTACAAAGTTTAATGAAAAGCATATTATTCGGTTTTTTCATGAATTCTACTAATGTTAATTTTACAATTTTTTTTCTAACTTGATCTTTTAGCTGTCAATGTTCGTTAAGACAAGTTATTTACCGCAAGTCAAACGTCTGTGTCAATACTTTTTAGTCGCTAAAGAATAAATAAATATTGATGGTACGCAAACTAAGTCATTTCAATAGTATCATAAAAAATACGCAAACCCGTTGCTAATTTGCTCTATAAAGTCATATAGAAAGAGTTCATTTTCCCCTAACACTACTAAGAAAATGCAGGAATGTCAGCATGTGTGAAATTTTTAATTATGCACACATGAAAGTCCTTTAGAACCATAATAGCTGATGATAGCTACTTGATATTCGCGCCGATGGCTATCTGCATTGCATGCTACATATATTGTTATAATTAAGACATATTCCTAATTAACTGCTAGGAATAGTACTACTAACAGACGTAGGTTATTACCGAGTACCTATAAAACAAATTCTTACACTTGATGAGTGACCATCGACATTTTTATGGACAATAAGGTCTCGTACTGATAGTAATTTCTCGCTCTAATTATAATAAACGATTATTGCGCGGTCCTACTGATGGCGGTGGGTTATCGGAAACTATTTCTATGTCATTCCTGGGCCTAAAAATAATTCTTAAAATTAATTAAAGAAGATAAAGTCCAAATACGCTCCCCATTGATCTTTCTTAATCACGAATGGTATATAAAAAACAATACAAGATTCGAACTGATTTCCATAGGTTGCCGCTTTCCGGGCTGAGTTTGAATTGCTATCTGTGGTGCTTGCTTGCTGCGAATGACAATAAATCTGAAAGGTTGCATCAAATTAATTTACGAACAATAATCTTACTGTTTCAATAATGCTAAGCATGTTGTTAATGTGATAGTCTAATACATAGGTAAGTATATGCCCGTACTTCCCTAATACAAGTGCAATCTCTCTTCTCTTTCCCATTGCAATACGACCGCACCATTCGTCCAGGAGCTATTAAACCCTAAAAAGGGCTTCCACAATAAAAATGTCCATCGCAGCACGCGCACCGCCGACCGCCATTAAGATTCTTTACTCACATCACAGACACCATAAATCTTGGGGCTACCTTGCATTACGTACGAGGAACGCGCCGCGAACTCTGCGGAGAAAGTTTTGGTATTTATGGCGTTTTTTTGGGACTAGGACTTAAGTCCTGAAGTACTGATATTGTGGCATGCCATGATTATAGACTGAATACTTCAGCTAATCGACGACCGACACTTGATGGGATTTGGTTGCCATAGTTCATGGGTCTCCATATCACCATACCAGGAAAATGCGTTTCCAGATTGCTGTTTCAAGACAGCAGCGATGGATCAAGTTGTAATCTGAACAACCACTTCTATTAAAATACCTAATTGTATTGACGTAATTGTTCTCAATTTAAGACAAATTCAAAATGATTTCGACGACATGATAAGCATTTCGATCAAACGGCCTTATCATTTCGAACAATATTACAGTGGCGTTTGAAAATCCTAACGTTGCGTTTTCATGGAAAATATAATAAAAATCTCAAAATTGGAGTTTTTGAATTACTTCTTTGATGTGCATAATAAAACGGAGTACCTACTAACAATAATTAGCTAACCTCTTGGGAGTCAACGTTGACAACAAAGTTATATTTTAAATTCCAACCGAGTAGGCTGTTCGTGTCTCAAGCTAGGGTTATCTGTATCAAACTAAGTATTGATTAGGGTGGTTGGTTGCGCGGGCTATATTCAGAACATGTTTTAATAGTTATGCCATTATATCGACCTCCGCGGCGCTACCACTGGCTGGGGAAAGCCTTCAAAGGAAAAAGAAAAAGAAATGTCAAGATTGAGAAGATTTGAAATTTTGTGGTAGTATCTATATAACCGCTCCTAGTTGATTCGCCGCTTCCTGCATATTTTATATATTCAACCGCTGTTATCAAATAACCAATCCTTTGGATTGCAATTTAATACCGCCGCGCGGCTGGATTCAAGATCTTCAGCTTCGTGTGAGACTGGTGAGTCGTTTGATGTGCATCTATTGTAATTTATTTTGTTTATTGCTCCGCACCAACGCTCCGCAGCCTTCAGATTTGACTTGGCTAGTCTCATCCCCGTTTCTTTGGAGGAGCTATTTACACGCTCCTCCACATTTATTTTTGGTCCATTCGAGCCTGATTATTGAATCAGTACATAGTTTTATTATATTTTCCCGCATTCATTAGATATTTTGGTAATTTCTTAGCTTTGGTACGTTTGCTTTCTCCATTCATAATGGAGACTCATAAAATAAAATTACTTCAAGCTAAAGCTGAGATAATTTTCCAAAGGGTCACTAAATTATGTGATCAATCTAAAAAAGTAGTTGTTACTGCAGATACGCGATTAACAGAAAACTTCATGGCAGAATCTGAAATGATCGATGAAGTGCGCCATGAATTTATGTCTATTATTGACAGTATAAACGATTTAAATTTGGTTTTAAATCCCGAAGCTGAGCCTGATTTTAAAGGTTTAATTTCGTTTGACGACGCATATACTCGTGTAAAACGTGTCCGCAACAATGTAAATTCCGCTAAACAAGTCAGTTCTACAGTTACCCTCACGCCATCACAACCAGTGAATAACGTTGTTAAATTACCGCCTATTGTTATTCCTTCTTTCGATGGTAAGCCTGAGAATTGGCCAATGTTCTATGAGTCGTTTAAGGCTAATATTCACAACAACCAGCAGCTGTCTGACTCGCAGCGTGTGCAATATCTGATAGGTAGACTGACGCATGGTGCGCAGCAAATGGTTGCCGGTATCGTACCAACTGGTGAAACTTATCACATCATTTGGAACAGTATAGTGAAGAAATTCCAAGACAAACGGTCATTAGGTACTTTCTATTTGAATAATATATTGGAATTAAAGAATTGCACGCAGACAGTTAACAGTTTAAGTAGTTTTATTGAAAAATACTCCGCTTCGATATCCGCTTTAAAACAATTAGATATTTCCGATTTAACAGATTTCATTCTATTTAATTTAGCCATAAAAAAGTTAGATTTACAAACAGTGCAGTCTTTTGAGTTGTCTGTTCGCTCTTCGGAAATACCTACCTCCGAAGAACTTGTGTCATTTGTTCAAGATCAAGTAAAAATATTAGAACGATCAAGTAACTGTAATAGCTTTTTTCAAACTCATCACAAATCTCAAAAGTCAGATTCTAATACTCGTAAATCTCTGACTTTCACTATGCAACAAAATACTCAATCTTCTAAAACCGCTCCTTGTGTCATGTGTAATAGTACCGAACATTTACTTTTTAATTGTATCAAGTTTAAAAATCTAGATTCTCCTAAAGAGCGTTATGAGTTCGTAAAATCAAAGAATTGTTGTATTAATTGTTTAAGCTCATCGCATTCAGTTTCGAATTGCAATTCGCGTAATGTCTGCCATTATTGTCAAAAGAGACATCACTCACTTTTACATTTTAATAATTTACAAAGAAGTTCAAATACTTCATCGGTACAATTACACGCATGCTCTCACAAAGTCGTTGATAAGGAGAAGACGACCTCTTCGAATGCTGAACCGTATGTTCATTATGATACTATGGTCGCTAATTCAATGAAACCTGCTCCAGTGCATTCGTTCGCTACGAACAGTTTATCGCCCGCTACTATGGTATCACTTGATAATAGTAAATCTCAAACAACCATACTTTTGTCGACTGCGCAAGTTTATGCACGTAATAAAAATAATGAAAGGAACGTCATTCGTCTGTTATTGGACAATGGCTCACAAAATAATTTAATTACATTAGATTGTTGTAATTTACTCAACTTATCTGTAATTCCGCTTTATAATTCTTCTCTTAAGGGTGTAGGTTTATCGTCTCGTCCTATTCATGGTTACGTTGATTTGACAATTGAGTCGCGCGTTTCGCCGCAAAAATATAATATTCACGCGTTAGTTGTTGATAATATAACAGACAAATTGCCAGCATTTGAGATTGATGCTCGCAACTTTGAATATTATAATAAGGTACCTCTAGCGGACCTCACATGGAATATCCCTGGTAACATTGACATGGTCATTGGTGCCCAATTATTCCCCTATATTTATTTGGGTAAACAATATAAACCGAATAGTTCAATTTCACTTCCGCCCGCTTTTTCGACCACTTTTGGTTACATTTTAATGGGAGATTTTCCTTCGTCGTTTGTTGATAATGATAATAATCAACCCGCTTCTTTTACCGCGATCACACTGAGTGATCTGGAGTATTGTCTCCATAAATTCTGGGAATTGGAGGAAATTCCTAAAAAACGATTTCTTTCACCTGATGAAACGGAATGTGAAGAAAATTTGTTCACGACTTCTGTAGATCGCGACAGTGATGGGCGATACTGTGTAGCCCTCCCTTTTAGTCGCAATCCCGCTGACCTCGGTAGTTCCCGCGCAGTGGCACACCGCCGTTTTCTTGCGTTGGAACGTAAGTTTAAACAAAATACCGCTTTACGCAATGATTACAACCAAGTCATCACCAACTATATAAATAATGGTTACTTCTCCGAAGTACTTTCTGTAGATAGTGATGGTGGTTACTATATCCCGCACCACGCCGTCATACGGCAAGATAAAGCAACGACTAAGTTGCGAGTTGTGTTAGACGCAAGTGCCAAAACTCACACAGGGTTGTCACTTAATGATATTTTACATTCAGGGCCTAACCTACAAGCTTATCTCTTCTTACTTTTATTATATTTTCGCTTATTTCCAGTTGCATTAACCGCAGATATTAAGCAGATGTACTTGCAAATAGCAGTTCCAGAATCACATCGTAAATATTTAAAAATATTATTTCGTTTTTCTGAAAGTGAAAAATTACGCACTTTTCAATTTAACCGCGTTCCCTTTGGTCTGAAGTCCAGTCCATTTGTAGCAATGCGTACTGTACGCCAGTTAGCATCAGATGAAGGTTCTAGTTTTCCTGATGCAGCTTCTGTCATCCAGTCGAATTGTTTATATATGGACGATTTGGTGACGTCAGTGTCTGATAAAGACAGCGCTGAAAGTTTAGCCAATGATTTAATTTCTTTGTTTAAAAGCGGCTGTTTTAATCTGGTTAAATGGGCCAGCAATTCTTCCGAATTTTTTGATTGCTTGCCACGTTCACACCGCGCTCCAGTTAATTTATCTGGTGATTCTAGTAGCAACCTGAAGATATTAGGTCTAATTTGGTTTCCAGACGAAGACGTATTTCAGTTGTTTACTTCTTGTAGTGACAATAAATGTACAAATCGCATTATACTTTCCTTTGTCGCTCGCTTTTTTGACGTTCTGGGTCTGGTACCTCCAGTTATAGTATACGCGAAATTGCTTATCAAAGATCTGTGGATTAGTAAAGTGGATTGGGATGATACGCCTCCAGAGGACATAATTAGATCTTTTTCATTGCTCGTCAAGGAATTACCATTGTTATCGGAAATAAAAATACCGCGCCATCTTGGTTTTTTTAATAACTGTAGGGTGAATATAGTTGCATTTTGTGATGCAAGCCTCAAGGCCTATGGTTGTGTGATTTATTTACATATAACTGACGAGGCCGGAAATATCATTGTGAGACTCTTGTGTTCCAAGTCTAAAGTTCCTCCTGTTCGAATTACTACGCTTGCTCGATTAGAGTTATGCGCCGCTGTTTTAATGTCCCGCTTAGTAAAAATTGTTATTAATACTTATAGTAACCGCATTAATATCTCAGGTGTTTATACCTTTTCAGATTCAACTATAGCTCTTTCCTGGATACATTCTTCACCACATAAGTGGTCTATTTTCGTGAGTAATCGGATTGCTCAGTTTCAGGAAAATCTAGATCCTCGAAATGCTTATCATGTCGCAGGATCTGATAATCCCAGCGACTGCGTATCAAGGGGTCTTTTACCCTCGCAGTTGGTAAACCATCATCTTTGGTGGAATGGACCTTCGTGGATGAGTTATCCTGTGGTTAGGTGGCGTATACATTCCTTTTCATCTGATGACAATTGTGAACAGTTACCAGAATTTAAGGTGACTTTTAAAACACATGTAAGTTCCGCAGTCAAAAATAAGCCGCCCTTTTTATATGATTGTTTTAACCGCGTTTCATCATGGAATAAATTGCTTCGGATTATAGTGTACGTTTCATGCTTCACTAAAAAATTGTTAGACGTTCTAGTACAGTCATATTGGAAAAGGTGGAGGGCTGAATATTTGCAAACGCTACAAGTCAGGCAGAAATGGTGTACTCCTGACAATCCAGTTCGTGTTGGAACTGTAGTTCTAATGGACCAAGATGACATACCACCTTTACGTTGGCCATTAGGTATCATCCAGCAAGTTTATCCTGGTAATGATGGTGTAGTTAGAGTCGCGTTAATTAAAACACAAAGTGGCACGTTTAAGCGACCTGTTGTTAAACTTTATCCCATACCTACACAATAACTAATTATAATTTTCTTTCATAATTTTTATTACTTTATTATAATCTAATTTTCCTTTAAGATTAAATAAGGATTTCAAGGATCATATACGTCCCTTGATCTTACACCGCAAGGCTTAATTTAAAATTTCGTTTATTTTGTTTTTTTCTTTTGAAAGTTCTTAGAACTTCCAAAGCCGGGGAGCATGGTTGCGCGGGCTATATTCAGAACATGTTTTAATAGTTATGCCATTATATCGACCTCCGCGGCGCTACCACTGGCTGGGGAAAGCCTTCAAAGGAAAAAGAAAAAGAAATGTCAAGATTGAGAAGATTTGAAATTTTGTGGTAGTATCTATATAACCGCTCCTAGTTGATTCGCCGCTTCCTGCATATTTTATATATTCAACCGCTGTTATCAAATAACCAATCCTTTGGATTGCAATTTAATACCGCCGCGCGGCTGGATTCAAGATCTTCAGCTTCGTGTGAGACTGGTGAGTCGTTTGATGTGCATCTATTGTAATTTATTTTGTTTATTGCTCCGCACCAACGCTCCGCAGCCTTCAGATTTGACTTGGCTAGTCTCATCCCCGTTTCTTTGGAGGAGCTATTTACACGCTCCTCCAGTGGTAATAAGCCGTGGTAACACCGTCACGCGATATCGACATTGACCTACAGTGAGCAAAAGAGTTAGGTTAGACTTTTAGAGCATGATACGAAAACCTTCATGTTAATGTTTATCAATGTTAAATAATATCTTACGTATTTAAAGGTAGCATTAAAAATTGATACTGACATAAAACAAAAATTGCATTAAACATTGTGGAAGGTTTTTGTATATTGTCCTTCATACTTATCTGTTTTGCTAACTGTACCAGCTCCATCAGCCGAGCGGGCTGTCCGCTCTCCGCTCCGCTCATCAATGCCACCTCCAGGTGTTCGTTAGAAGGACTAACTAACTGACATCTGTTTCATTACTCTTTCTTTAAGTAATAGACAACGATCAGTGAATGTAAGTACTAAGCACTCTGTTACACGCTTTCTTTATTTTATTTGTATTGGTGCAAATAGACTTGTTTTGTCTTGATAAATAGCATTGGACATTGGATTTAGTTTGACTGCTTGTCGGGGAATTGGTTAAGTAATTCAGTAACCAGTTCTTGGGTAATAATTAACATATAATAATTAGGGATAAATATGATGCTCTGTGTCTGGATTGTTAGGAGGAGGTGAGCTGTGGAATGTTGTTCCACATGGAAGGTACTCGTTACTCGTCAAAGTTTAGGGTTCCATCCAATAAGTCATTGTTTCAGCAATATCTCATCGTCAAACGAACCTTCGGCTGTCGACAAAAAAATTAAATCGTGTCAGAATTGACCCAGGAGGTCATTACGGTGCGATATAACGCCGCTGCGGCATAGAATTTTGTGGCAACACAACTCAGGAATAAAATAATGTGTTTTTTGGCGCGACTCAGGTTAAAAATAATGCGTTTTTGACACATAGTGCGCGCAATGCAATTCAAAACTATGTTTAAATACCTCAGGCGTTTTGCGTTATGCGGTCGATCACTTTCGATCGATAAGCCGTTACATCATGACCGTTTCAATTAAAAGTACATATTAACCGTGTATTTGGACAGCTCGATTGATAGGTTTTACATTAGTGTTTCAACGTCAAATTACACTGTTTGGTATGCATCAGTAATTGACACCGTCGATGATATAATATATTCCGTGAGCAATCATTATACCGTCGTTCTTCGGTTAAACGTCATTGAATGATCGACTTTTTATAAACGACCGTCTGTAAAAGCTAAAATGTCGCACTTCCGTCACTTGATGTCGAAATTGTATGGTATGCGTATAAAGTGCATGCACGGCTATGAAATTGTATGTCCCCTACAGGTAACTTGAGGATAATTTTTTTATTCGTCGCGTACCCTATAGTGTGTAGTATCGTTGAAAAGCTCTTCCAAAAATATTATGGGTCTTCTAAGACCATTTTTAGAATTAGGGGTTCGTTTGCGAAATATTTGGCTTTAATTTGCTAATTTTGGTTAAAGTCAAGTGTCCCGCCCTGCTGGCTAAAAAGTTTGAATTGGACAAGTGAAAAAAATCTCAAAAATAGTTTATATGATGAATTTACAAAAGAAACTATCACGGCTGTGTTAGCATAAGTAGTTAATGAGTAATAGTCGATAAACTTACTACTTCGGAACCCTAAACGGCGGGTGGCGTGACACGCACTTGCCCGGTTTTACAAAATACAAATTTAATATTCTTGTACCTACCTGATTTCCATAATCTACAGAAATAACCTGCTCTGATCTGTTACTCTGTAAGTTCTAGTACGAAAATCGAACTCAGGACCGCATCACTCAACAAACCGGGTCACTGGGTGATCGGTGGCGTCAATGAATCTTCTACAAAGTAACGTTACGTATAGCCACGTCGTATGTACTTAGTTACTTAGCGTGAACTAAGTTCAAGTCAAGCTGTCAAAACGCACATGAGAATGAACATGAGAGCATGTTCGTGGGCGCATTAAGATAGAGGTCAGCTTGATACAAGACATGTCATGCTCGGGGCGTAATCTACACCACATTTTTTTAATAGCCTGAAGAGCTGACCAAAAAACAAACGGGTCACCTGATGGTTAGTGGTCACCGTCGCCTATGGACATTGGACATGAGCAGTACCAGAGGAATCCCTAATGCATCGCCGGCCCTGAAGGAGACCTATTTTTACACCTTTTTGAAGAACCCCATGTCATAGCTTCCGGGAATACCTCAGATGTAAGCATCACCCTTTCGATCCGTAGTTCATTATAATTATGGGAAACAACTACATACATATTATTATGGGAGGGATGTAAGCTCCTAAAAAACTTGACTTTGACTTTGACTTTAATTTTATATTAATAATTTATTTCAATACGTTATTTTACATGTTGCTATTTTTTCGTTATGTCCGTTGCATTGTGAAATTTACGTTGAATATGTATAATATTTAAATGTAAGTAGGTGCAGAAATATTATTCTTTGGAATAATTTATGCCTAGGACCTACCTGTAGATACAAGGGATAAATAATTCGAAATCCTTGAGCAACCACATTAGGTACGAGAAAATTAGGCTAGAATTGAATTTGAAAAAAGTAATCAAAAGGTATTTAAAATAAACATGGCAAGGTTCAGCTTATATTATAAAAAATGAGCAAAATTTTATGTACCTAATAATTACGATCAGTTAACTTCTTTAGCAAGAATCGCCGGAAAAAATATAAAGACAGAGGACAGACAAACCGCAAAAGGAGTCACATTCGTCTTGATTAGTAGTAGTTAGCGCTAAAATCGAACGAATAGGTCAAATACTCACGGACGGACCGACAATTACACGTATGTAATGAATGAGACGTCACTCTATACTTAAAGAATCATAAGACTTTGGTCTTCTAATTAAATGATAATAAACAAAAACTATGGCATTAGGTCGCGACGCAAGGCACACGCGAAAGGCGGAGTATCAACAATATTAACAACTAAAGAGTTTTATTAATTATAATTATTTGTTGAAGACGAGCTTCTTGCGAAGAAACACTTCATTTTTGTTATTGTCTGTTTCATAGCCAATGGATATAACCTTTAACAGACAACGGCACATAAACAAACGTTTTGCTATCCCACGTTTCTAACACGGCTGGAATAAAGCCTGTGCTTCACCTGAGCTACAGTTTGTGCAACACATTACAATGTTCTTTAGTTTAATAATGATTAGTAGGTAATGCTCCTTTGAAAAATGGTAGATGTAGGCCTTCAATAGTTGAGAAATTATGAGAGCAATAAGATCGACTTTGTTTAACCCCCTTGTACTTTTTTATAATAGCGAACAAATATTTACTTAAATAAATAAGTAAACAACACAACGGAGGTTGCGTCTGAATTACCAATTATAGAAATCGTGTCCCATACGAGGTAGCGAGAGCGGGAGCGTGTCAATCCGCTTATCGTTGACTCGTGCCTGCAGCGGGCGGGACAAAAACTGGCCGGACCTGTTGTAACGGCCGCGCTTGCAGTGCCACTGCCTCAAGAACTGCATAGAGCTGCCATGTGGACGCAAATGAAATATAATATATTAATGGTAATTGTGCACTTATATGGGTGGTCTCTGGTTTTATATATTTTTTACCTACGCTAACTGTAAACCTGACTATTATACGTTTAATTTCATATTATGCTAACAATTAATATTAATTAACGTTAATTAAATATGTGTACGATTAATAAGATAAAATTGTTTTTGTGACGTACAGTATTTTTGAGTTAACGATACCCATAGGTGACAATCGTGCCTGTTTTTGTGAGCGATACTTAAACTATTAATTTTAAAAATAATATTATTTATGCGTGCATGAAGGAAAATTTAATAGCTAGCTAACACGGTAAACTTCATATCGCCTAACAATCAGTAGGTAAATGCAGTGATACTTTTAACTGAACTTTAATAGTTTGTTGGTTTAACGAATCGGAGATCATTAAAATCGATACAGCCATTCCTAGCCGTTATAGTTTGTGTGTGCGTATTATTTCTCCCCCTCCCCTCTCTCTCTCACCATGCTTCAATTATGTTTTGTTCCTAACTATAAGCTTATATAATTTTCACATTTCCGAGTTCGAAAATGACGAAGTCGCGTACAAATTGCAACCCCTTAGGTTTACCCCTTAGGGGATGAATTTTCAAAGAAACCTTTTATGGTTAATTTTAGTTCCTAACTTTAAGCTTACATATTAATTTTCACATTTCTCATTTCAAAAATGACGAAGTGTCGTACAAACTTACAACCCCTTAGTTTTTCTCTATAGGGGACGAATTTTGAGAAAACTGTGATACAGTTGTTTTTACATGTAACTATAAGCCTATATACAAATTTTCACCCTTTTTACTTCAAAGCTGACGAAGTTTCCATACTAACTTGCATCCTCTTAATTAACTCATCAGGGGATGATTTTCCAAAAACCCCGAAAATAGGTCTGCGTGCCTCATTTACGATTATGTTAATTTTTTTTCTAGTGTTAGATATTAATGTTGAAATTTGAATAAATTATGGTGTGTTCTGAACACAGCGGGGGAATGCAGACTGCCCATGAGTACGCGAAGAAGCATCTAACACGTTTGTGAAGACTGCACTGTAGACAAATACCATGAATGCAAACAACATTACCGTCTGTCATTCTTTCCCATCCGCCTCTAGAACGGAATTTTCGGAAAATATAATAGCAGTTCAAAGTGGTGATCATCTGCAAGATAAAAATAGAAAAGAGGATCAATGGAAATATTACCATCACATCATGAAACATACGTAAACTTAAATTTAAATTTAAAAACCACCGACGTTTTATTTACACTAACATATCTAAGAACACTCTCGATTAAGTTACCTTTCAAATAAAAAAAAACTACACTAAAATCGGTTCATCCATTTGGGAACTACGATGCCATAGACAAACATACAGATACTCAGATACACAGACACACAGATACACAGGTACGTCAAACTTTTAACACCCTTCTTTTTTCGTCGGAGGTTAAAAACTTAACCAAGTATATCTTTTAAAACCTCTCTATATAATTCCTAGGTCAGAAGCATCAGCTCCATATAAATCCAGCTATCATAAAACTGTTACAAAATAGCGATTTTTATGAAAATCAGTTGCAATTAGTTAAATAAGCAGCTAGTCGGCGGGAGCGTATAAATTGCTTTATTGATGAGTTATGAGCTTTAATTAGTAATTATACCGAGTGCCGTCTCGCGCCAATGGCAGGCAACCACTCCGACCAGCACGTACGTGGCTGGACTGGGATATGAGTGCAAGTGGGTCGCAGACCGCAGTTCTCGGAGCCACTGTCTAACATTGCTACTTTTTTATGGAAATAGCCGGAAAACGAGCTGACGATCCACCTGATGGTAAGTGGCTATAACCCATGGACATCAGCAACACCAAAGGCATGCGTTGCCGGCCAAGAAAGAGAGAAGAAAAAGAAAGAAAGAATTGGCTCTCAAGCCCCCAGCCGGAACACGACGAGTCGTTTGGCGGCTGACTTATGCTCAAGGGTGATAGCTATCCAGGCGAACCCCATGGAGAAATAATATTATATTGCAAAAGAAAAATGTAAGCATTTACAAGCGTGAAGCTGTAAGCTAACAGCTACTAATAATAATATGTCACTTAAAATGTCAACGTAAGGACCTAACCAATAATCACAAAAATATCGTCAAAATATGGGTAGTATTGTGTATGTAGATAGATATCTATCTAACATAAACGATACGAGGTAGTGACCTATTAATGGCGTTTAATGTATCGTCCATTATTTAGCGTATTAACAGAGGAAGACCTCTGCCTTTAGGATGCAAGAAACTTTTATATCCTATAGTCCTTCGCTTTGACAAGCAAAACACTGTTATGCTCGAGGTAGAAATGAAATTTTGTTCGAAGTAGATTTTTATAAACACTTTACAAGTCAAACTAACCCTTGTTTCATCTGATTCTCACTGTGAGCCACCACTGTGTCCTGAAAGAAGCAGCGGCAAGAAACTCCCTTAGTATCCTACTCACAGTATTTACAAACCGACAGTTGGCCTAAGTGCCCTTAACAACTTTACGCAGACAATTTTAGATACTACTTCTTAGTGGTACCTAAGTAAGATATAAATCTGTCTGGACTGTCTGTCAGTCTGTCTGTAATTAAAGTTAAAAAATAATTCCAGGTAAAGTCAAGCTCAACAGTCCTATCTTAAAAATAATCATATTTTATTACGAACTAGCGCTGCGCCCGCGGGTTTCCCTGCGCTTTCATGGATATTTAATAAATACCTACTCTATGTGTTATTCCATATCATATTCTAAGTACCTGTTTGCAAAATTTTATGAAAACCCGTTCAGTCATTTTTGCGTAAAAGAATAACGAACATCCATATACAGGACGATTGAAGCGCTCATAGCCCGGCGGCTTGCGTTGCGTCGATCCTAAGTGATCCTAAGTGATTATTTTTTTAAAGATGTGCTGAGGAGTTCTTTAGGCTTTTCTTCTCCTCCACGACAAAGCACCTTCCGAAAAGCCAAAATTAAAATGTGTGCAATTCACACGTGGTAGAAGTGAAACTTTCCAAAATTTTGGTCAATAAATCGAATCTTCTACCTAGTTCCTCGCGCCATCTATGAATACAACTTAGCACTTTTTAAAAGGTAACCACGAACATAAGAAAAATCGATCGACCAACCGATTGTTGTTTCTTAGTTAGTTGCTAGATGGCGCGCTACAGTAATTTTGTGTAAGACGGCTGCTAGATGGTACCTACTTAATAATTTACGTGTTGTTGTCGAGGGGTTTGCGCAGCAAAGAGCTCTTATTTGTGAGTATTTTTATATCTTGTTGTGCTAAATAATACATTTTATAAGATGCCGAAAACTAATGCCGAAATGTGTCGTCAATATCGACGCAAAAATAAAACTAGAATGAAAAAAAATCTTTAAAAATATTTAAAAGAGCATTTGAAAGTATTTTAAAACAGTATAAAAATAAAACTAAAAAACAATAAAACTAAAAAAAAAGAAATACTGGGAGATGCGAACCTGCGCATCAGGTATTGTGAATCTACGTCCTGACCATTGGGCTACGGAGAATTTAAATTGAAAGTCGAAATTAGCGGTTATATTATCTTACCTGTCGTTGCATCCGGTTTCAAATCACTAACGATTCTAAAGAAGTTTCACTTCAAAAAATGACGTGCATAAGTGTATCAGTGATCCTACCTATATGAATAAAATATTTTGACTTTTTGACTTTTGATCGACAAAGCGACAACAGCGGGCGCGGTCGGTAGTTGAATGGGTGACCGCTAGTGGCAAAAAATTCTTGTGCGCTTCCGTGTTTCGGAGGGTACGTAAAGCCGTCGGTCCCGGTTGTTATCGTAAGATCACAGTCATTGAGCCATGTCGGAGGCCCTCGGGCAGTTTGAAAAACTTCCAACACTCGGGTTGGCCACTAAACCCTCCACCAATCCGCACTTGAGTAGCGTGGTGGAGTATGCTCTAGGCGTCCTTAAGAGGAGAGACCCGTGCAAAATAGTGGGCCATTAATGGGTTGAAGCCAGTCATATACAGGATGATCCATCAACAAACAATAATTGTCTAGGTCATTGATTTGGACAACATCACCTGGTCGCGTCTTGCACTTTTAAAGATATTACTTGTCGCTATTAAACCAACGGAAGAGACAATGTTTACTAAAAATTGGTAAAAAAAACTTAATAGCCGTTGAATTAAGCTATGTCCTATTGTAATTAAAAACCATGTTCAGTCCGTCTAGTGCTAGAAAAAGTCTTGGTGCAAATTATGTTCAAGTCGCCTACACTGTGGGAGCGAAGCGAATGTAAACAGTAACTTACATTATAAATATTGTCATCAGTGAATCATAATATTGAAATGCTAGGTAAATATTCCGTCTTACTTCAGATCATGAAAATTCATGAAAAAAAGATAATAAATAATAATAATAATAAAATGTTTTATTTGCCCCAACATGATCTTAGCATATAGTAGACTTAAAATACTTACAAAATAAAGAACTTATAACCAAAAGATCTACTTTGTGAGAGCTTGGTGCCTGAAGTAGGTACCTATCCGAGGAACCTGAGTTACAGGTCACCAATGCCCTCTCACCAATGTAATACAAATACATGATACAAATGATGATATAAATATCTATACAAACTTTCATAATTAAATAAGCATTAGTAAGATTATTCATAATTTCAATATTTCATTCATTCTATTCCAATTATATTGTATTAAGGGTCACTGCTGGACAAATAAACACTTTCCAATAGCGATTAAGCAATTAAGCATCTATGGATTAACATTTGCAATTCGCACCTTTAGAATTGAAGTGGCTTATCTAAGAATTTTAAGAAAATAACTTTTATACATTGAACGGCATAAAAACATGTCGCACCTTTAGAATTGTACCCAAAAAACGTATTTTTTGGGAAACGCCAAAAATGTAATTGAAGAATTGGGCATTTTTTTATTATTTATTGGGCATATAATACATGTTTTTATGTCGTTCAATGTATAAAAGTCATTTTCTTAAAATTCTTAGATAAGCCACTTCAATTCTAAAGTTTTTCTATCAGCCATGATCATCTTCAACGATATCAGTTCTGCGACTAGATTTAGAAGAGACTGCGTTTAGATTTGAAATCTAATTCGTAAATCTAATAGCTTCGCTCCTGTCTTCGCTTCATACTGCGCAAGCTTTATCGGAACCAATAAAGGTGGTAAGTTTAACAGTACGCGGCATGAATACGTAACATTATCACCGTTATGTAAATTATCTGTACCCTTCATACATTACAGAATTAATATACAATGCGGCCATAATGAGTTCTTAATAACAGCGCGATGAGGTGCGAAAAAAAATATTGGATTTTACTTATCTTCCAATCTAAAGCTACTGTGGTGGTTGTAAGGGCGTAAACAATCGGCTTCCATCACTATATACATCAGTGAACAGGCATCTTTATGATCCATCTGCCTATTGAAATTGTTTTAAATATCGCCCTTTGGCTTCCTTATAATTAATATCGTTTAAAATTAATTGAAACAAGCACTTTAAATTAACACTGGAAAATATTATAGTGAAGGAAAACGTGAGATCTATAAAACCGATTCAGGCTATGCTCAGACTTCATTGAAGTATTATTACTAGCGTATAGAACCGACACCGCGAACACCATGTATTTTCCAATGCATTGGCGCCACGTGGCTTCAATCTTCAATGGATTCGTTCCATTTTGAAAGGAGAACGGGGGCTCAATTTTGAAAATCGAACCTCCCGGATAGGACACACATTTTGTTCGACATGTCTGTTCTATGACACTATACTTCAATGATATTCATATCTTTACTGCGTTCCATGATTATTACTATTACGAGTATATCATCAACAAACCTGCCGAGCACAGCAAATTGAAAGATAATAGAAATAATATTATAAAAAAACTTTATTTTCACTATATTTCCAATCTATTTCATTATGGGCTACCGAATAAAGATTTTAATCCTACAGCTCGCTAGTAAGTTCGATGCACTTACAGTATAAAATCTTTATTCTTTATATTGACTCGGGTTCGATTCCGTGATGATCAGTGATGCTGAGGCTTTCATGTCGCTGATGTCCACGTGCGACAGCCACTTACCTTCAGGTGGATCGTCAGCTCGTCGGCCATTTCCATAAAAAAGACTAGAAAATCACAACTAAAGTGTGTGAGGTATGCCGTTTGAGCCATGTTATGTGTATATATCCAGGTGTAATTTACTGGCTGTTTTATAAATAGTATGAAAGCGATCAGGCTAGCAACGGCGACGCACTACGCGTCCAATTATCATGATCTAATTGCCGACAATTGTACCGCGACGGTAATTACGATGAAATTGATCATGCCGTGACGTGGCAACTGGCAATACAATGCACCACTTACAATAGTGTAACAAAGAAAAATTAGCACCGGTATCAATTTCCATCAAAGGTAATAATATACAGATAATATTATATTCATGTAAAAAAAATTAAAAGGTGTCAAGGGACACCCGGATGGAACGAAGATCCTTTCGATTTAAGTATTGTTTTACGCGCTCAGCAGTGTGATTCAGCAATATGAAACTAGATGGCGCTGTACAACTTTCTGAATCACGCTGTTGAGATTCTTTGGCCCTAACATAAGTAAAATAGCAAAAAGTGTCGTGACAACTTTTAGTAAGAATTTTTTCCGTCTAGCCCCCTTTCACAACGCGCGGTAATTAACTTCGTTCCAATATTTTCTTTCTTTCTTTTCTTTCTTTATCATTCGATAAGCGACGTGGGTTGGCCACTAACCCCTACATCAATTCCCACTGAAGCAACGTGGTGCAGTGCAATATTGTCTAGGTCGACTCCACGGGTACGAAGAGAGAACATTGTCTTGTGGGGTATTAATGGGTCAAAGCCAAGTTCGTTGCCTCGTGGGTAGTGAGTCTGCTAACTGTTATCGAGGGTCCCGGGGACGATCTCCGCTAAGGTCAGACCTTCAAGTGATAGATATTTGTGCTCCTCGTTTCTTACGCCCCAACTCCGGGTCACTAATCGGTTCTTAAAGAATTTGTATGGTGTATCTTAACTAAGGAGCAATTAAAGTAGCCATTAATGACTCTGAGTTGGGGCGTTAGTGATGCTTGATTATTTATGTTCTCAAATGTTCCTGTCTCTTGTAATACAGGGAATCCTTGACCGGGGGGAGGGGGGGGGGGATCATTGAATTAAAATTAACCAGGGTTTGTTTGTGCTTTGATCACTAAATTGGACTGCTAGTGGATTGAACACTTGCATCGGCGAGCCCGGTGGCGGAAAAAATGTAATTTATAATTAAAAAAATAAGGGGCATAGCAAAATGTGGATACTTTTCTGTACTACCTACTCACACTAATTCTCCTTACTAACACAACAGATAAATTAATGAGCCTTAACTGGGAGCCTTTCTTATGTCATCACCTCATAGACAACCAGTCTACCGCTCTCCCAAGCAACCACGATATACAAAAGCAAATGGACCTTAGACAAGGTCCTGTTGTTTGCAAAAACAAGATAAATTGAATGGAGGCGAGCAATTGGCGTGACCGTATTGTGGTAGTAATAAATCCATCGGTTACATCGGGCGTGACGCAGCTAGCATCATTTGCATACCTATCGAAGTTGGATCGCCGATACAAGAGTAGCCATTGGCTAGAACCCTTTGGAGAAAGGTTTTTTAACAAATCGGCGAGCGTTTGTCCGCGGCTAACGCGAACAATGATGCGGCTTAGCTTTTTGCTAACAATTGTTTTTTATTGATTATTCATCGGCTAAAATGGACATGCAGTCTACTTGATCTAAAGGTTGTCCTATTGCAGTTTGTGAACGTATATCTTCTGTTAAGAATGCGTTGTTAATGGCAAACATTTTTATTTCTCTTTCTTGGCTGGCAATGTTTCGGAGAGCTTTTGGTATTATTGTTTATGGTCAATAGACCACTTAAAATAAGGTAGGTTTGTCTGCTCGTTTTTCGACTGTTACATATTTCTCAGTTAATGTTTCTTTCAAAATATCGAGACGACAGTACCTATCAGCCGTAGTATCAGTAATTTTCAAAAGAAAACACAGTTGCTGACAGCTCATCAAACTCTCCATTAATCCTTTACCATTTTCAGATGAAAACACAGTTGCTGACAGCTTATCAAACTCTCCATTCATTCTTCCTTTAGCATCATTTAGTTCATGAGAAAGTGTCGGAGAGTCAGTCATATGCAGGGTCCCCGCTTCCTCGGCAAGTTCAAAATGCCTTTGGTATTAACGTCCATTAGCGAAAGTAATCACTTACCATCAGATGGTTCGACTGTCCGTTTGTTATGATTAAAATCATAGTCACCGTACCACATATGCAGATATGCTGCGCTGACGCAACAGCTAATTATTTATTGATAGTTGAGCAACATCGCATACCCTGTTAGGTGTTAATAAACGCGTTTTGCATATGCATTCTAATTGCGTTCGTATGAGGCGTTAAAAAAGACGGGCAAGTGGGGGATAGACCACGTAGGATGAAGGTTCCGTAGCTAAGTAAAGGCATTAACAAAAATGAGTTTATGTTTTGTAGTTCTCATGTATACCTTGATTACAAAAATGATTCTGAAGTTATTGAGGCCGATAAATTCGATAACCGAAAATATCAACGCATGCAAAAATATCTACCTACTAAATAATATTTTTTGTGATTTTAAGATTTGAATCGCGGTTGTTTAACATTTAAATAATGAAATTAAGTGGCACAAGACACAAGTTTAACATTAGAGTAACGTTAAGGGTTTTGCTGCACTTAAGGATCCCTAAAAATTAACCTCGGTTCATTGGATAGAGCCGTAGTATTGTGAAAATGGAGTTTTTGTCGCACTCTGTTAATCATTACTTGTGTTAATACTTTTTCTGTGACAACAGTATATGTAAGCGCATTGAGAACAAATTCTACGTTGTTGTTCGTGATTAGCCTCGCCTTGTTATGGTGAACGCACATTTATCGGCATCGTAAGCGCGGTCAGCATCGCATTTGTATGAAATCATATAAGAGCCCGATGCTGATGACATATGCGTCGGCATCGAATATAAAAAGCATCATCAAAATCGGTACACTAGTAAGAAATTAAGAGGTGAGTAGAGGTGAATGGAGAACCTACTTTTTTTGAAGTCGAAATAGGATACCTATTTGCGACTTAACCATCGTAGAGTTAACTTACGCTGACGATAGTGACGATGCTCCGTTTCCGGGCGAAATACAAAAATATCGGATCTTGAAGTTAATGAAGACATTATTCTTAAAATAAAAAAAAAAAAAAAAAAAAACCAATTGTTGATTATCCTCTAACGGGAAGTTTTTAAAACCTATCAATCACTTAATGGCAACGAGCGATCGCGCTAGTAGTTCGTAGTTAAATACATTTTTACGATTCGATAAACACACATAGTTAGGTAGAGGTACCTACGAATTGAACCACAGCGAGGGAATAACATTAATTGAAGATAAATCAATAATGTCAGGTTTGGTTACTTATAGTTGTGTGTAAATGCAAATCGTGCTTCGGGCAGTGGACCTTTTGGCGAATGGCACGATTCATATCGCCAGCAGCCAACATTAATAATCACAATATTGCAGTACACACATAGCCCCACATTAAGATATCCTGTGTTATGGGTGCCATGACGAACAACACACAAAGACCACAACATACACACCCGAAATAAGAACAGAAATTCAAACAAAACATTCATATTTCTGCCTCGCTGGGAATCGAACCCAGGACCTTTGGCGCGGCGATCCAGCATGGTAACCATTACGCCTTACATGGACATACGCCTCCCCTACTCTGACCCGTTTTTTCCGAGACGTGGTCTCTATTTCCTCCCCAACTTTATAACCAATCAAAGTCAAAGTCAAAATCATTTATTCCTATCACTAATCAGTAAAAGGTTACTGTAAGGCCCTTAATAACACTGTTTTGTACGAGCATTGTAAAGGTATAATAGTTAGTGATGATAGATAGTGGTCAGTACTTCCAGAGCGAAATTCCCATTTGGCACACAGATAGCATGACTTACTCACGATCCATTTCAAGGCAATATTCAAAGTTACATAGCACGTAACCTTTCACAACATTGCACTTATATACAAATAAACTATTGCTAATATTACTATATATTGCTATAAGCAGTGATAGCCTAGTGGTTAGAACGTTGGTCTCCCGAACGCGGGGGCCCGGGTTCAAATCCTGGCACGCACCTCTAATTTTCAAATATTATGTGCGTATTACGAGTTAATTATCACTTGCTTCGGTGAAGGAAAACATCGTGAGGAAACCTGCACACCTGAGAGTTCTCCATAATGTTCTCAAAGGTGTGTGAAGTCTACCAATCCGCACTTGGCCAGCGTGGTAGACTATGGCCTGTACCCCTCACATTGTGAGAGGAGACCCCGAGCCCAGCAGTGGGACAATTATGGGTTGTTGCTTTGCTTTTTTAAACTATTGCTATTTTTGGAGCAGTCAATTACGCATCTAAAGTATATTCGGTGCAGCATCTTAATCTCGTCGCGTCGTTGTTCTCCGCCGTTTGGACCGATAAGAGAAAATATCTGCGGCCGAGATCGATCGAAATTTCAAGTGAACCCGCGAGAGGCCGCTAATTCAGTGCACCTTTTATTTATGTCTTCATACGCGCCGCCGATAGCCCCTAATTACGCGGCCGACGCAAAAACACTAATCGCACATCGTACTGCCGCTTCCTAACCACAAACAACTTATGTGCATCCAAAGCTGCATGCAAAAGTCGACCTTACCCATCCTGGGTAAAATTGTATTTCAATAGACACAATGTAACTGTTACGAGAGTTGTGTTTTTGAGAATATCTCAGAATTGTGGTATGAAAGTCATACATGTCTACCTCGTTGTCATTCTTAAGAAGTTTTTATAACCCTTAAATTAAAGTCGTTTTTGATTTTGCTTATATGTAGCAGCTTATACGATCCTTTTCTTTCGGTGCTTGTTCATCAAAGGTGTTGTAGTGAATACTACCTAGACTCGGAGACGTTAGGTCGAATTTCTAATGAAAACTGTTGGTAAATTGAGACGTTTTGAAATCGAAAGGAGCAGTTGCGCATGAGAAGCGTTAATGAGCGAGGGTTCCGTCGGATTCCTGCTCAGCTATGTTACTGTATCAGCTTTTGTCGGCGCGATACAACTTTTTGCGATGGCCAATGATAACAATGAGCGGTGTTAAGAAAAGTGGGATGCGAACCTCTGCAGATAATAAGAAGTGAGATAATTAATTAATGTGCAACGACGGACAGACAGACCGCGGGCTAGGAGCTAGTCGGTGGCGTTTGAACAACTCAGATCAGTATCGGAACATATGGTCTAAGAGCCGTTGAAGAACGACCTTCACCGATCTGATAACTCGATGGGACATATTTTTTATCAAATATAATTTATAAACAAATATGCCTATAATAACTTGCCTGTCGTAAAGTGGTCATAGTTATTTTTAATTTAATTAATTTTAATCAATTTTTTTTCGTCACTTTCACTCATGTGATAACCGAATGAGTTTTATCTCAATTGATAGTTTTTAACACAGAGAATATGCCTAGGTAGGCTTGCCTACTTATTTCTATTCATGGCTACCTGGCAAGTAGGTGTGAACAGGTGAGAAAATATAGGTATTTACACCGATCTGTTAACCAATTGAAATTAATATCATAGGTAAATATTTTAATTACAAAACCAACCATATAGGCTTGCCTACAAAAAAATGTTCATGAAATAGTATTGCCAAGCTATAAAGGGTATAGCCGGATAGCCTTGGGAAAAGTGCCCCCAAACCTTGGAGTTCGAAACTATGTCCAAATGATCCTTTATATAGAGATAACATGATGTACAAAATTTCACCCCCCCACTACCCCTCAGGGGGCTACGGCACTCAATTAAACCGAAAATGATTTTATTTTTTTTCTCCAAATCTATGTAACTGACGCAAATCAAATTTTGCACAAATATTGTGGTAACTTAAAGTAATAATACGAAAAATCAAGATCCCTCTAAGTACTCCCTATATTGAAAAAAAAATAATTTAAAAAATTGGAACATCCTGTATAATGATTTCCTTTCATGGTAAAAACACCATTTTTTTTCCAAATGTGTACCAACATCCAACCTACGTAATCTCCAAGTTTGGTCTGTCTAGCAAAGGTGGAACACTACTTTTAGTTCTACTAAAGTTTTAATGCCTGCTTTATAAGGGAATAGAATCCCACGGTTTTTTTTTTTTCTCCAAATCTATGTAAGTGATGCAAATCAAGTTTTGTACAAATATTGTGGTAACTTAAAGTAATAATACAAAAAATCAAGAGCTCTCTAAGTACTCCCTACATTGAAAAAAAAATTAAAAAAATTGGAACATCCTGTCTAATGATTTCCTTTGGTGGTACAAACACCGTTTTTTTAAATGTTTACCAACATCCAACATACGTAATCTCCAAGTTTGGTCTGTCTAGCAAAGATGGAATGGAACACTACTTTTAGTTCTATTAAAGTTTTAATGCCTGCTTTATAAGGGAATACAAGTAGAGCACAGCTTGGATACTTCAGAATCAAATCAATCGTAGCTCGATATCAAAGTAAGATGGGTAGAAGAATCTGTTAATGGAATAATTAAACAAAAATATCATTTACTCGACCTTAAAGTTGATAGTAAAATCTTACCTAAAATCGGTACATTATGTAAAATTGCTTGTTTTTTAAATAACAAATATGAAAAAAGGCTCCTTAGCGACGTCAATAACGCGGATGAAATAATATCTAATTTATAGATAAAATCCTCCACGATAGTCAATAACTTGGCGTGCAGTTAACAGAGGCAAATGGATGGATAAGAAAAAAAAGTGTGCGCGTGTAATCTTTACGCGCGATTGAAGTAAAACTTATTTGAGGTTGGTGACATGTATTACCAAAAAAATTAAACTCAATTTAAAATAAACATCATATTACAGTTGACTCATAACAATATACTTTACAAAAACGAAAATAAAGCTAAAAAAAGCAAAGCAACAACCCATAATTGTCCCACTGCTGGGCTCACAATGTGAGGGGTACAGGCCATAGTCTACCACGCTGGCCAAGTGCCGATTGGTAGACTTCACACACCTTTGAGAACGTTATGGAGAACTCTCCGGTGTGCAGGTTTCCTCACGATGTTTTCCTTCACCGAAGCAAGTGATAATTAACTAGTAATACGCACATAATATTTGAAAATTAGAGGCGCGTGCCAGGATTTGAACCCGTGCCCCCGCGTTCGGGAGACCAACGTTCTAACCGCTAGGCTGTCACTGTATATCACGTAAGAATCTCCGCCGTATGAAACTCCGTCGAATGAGCCTCCTCCGTATAAAGCTATAATTACCGTTATTATTACCTTTAATAAAGCTATAATTATTCGTCACCCCGTGATACTTATTGAATCTATAGACTTGTCCCAGATACAATGTAATCTTAATAGAATTATGTATTATGACACATAAGTAAAAAGAGTTATCATATTTTCCTTAATTACACATTTAAAACAAACGGTGTTTGCACCACGAAAGGAAATCATTATACAGGATGTTCCAATTTTTTAAATATTTTTTTTCAATATAGGGAGTACTTAGAGAGATCTTGATTTTTTGTATTATTACTTTAAGTTACCACAATATTTGTACAAAACTTGATTTGCATCACTTACATAGATTTGGAGAAAAAAATAAAACCGTGGGATTCTATTCCCTTATAAAGCAGGCATTAAAACTTTAGTAGAACTAAAAGTAGTGTTCCACCTTTGCTAGACAGACCAAACTTGGAGATTACGTAGGTTGGATGTTGGTACACATTTGGAAAAAAAATGGTGTTTTTACCACGAAAGGAAATCATTATACAGGATGTTCCAATTTTTTAAATTATTTTTTTTTCAATATAGGGAGTACTTAGAGAGCTCTTGATTTTTTGTATTATTACTTTAAGTTACCACAATATTTGTGCAAAATTTGATTTGCGTCAGTTACATAGATTTGGAGAAAAAAAATAAAATCATTTTCGGTTTAATTGAGTGCCGTAGCCCCCTGAGGGGTAGTGGGGGGGTGAAATTTTGTACATCATGTTATCTCTATATAAAGGATCATTTGGACATAGTTTCGAACCCCAAGGTTTGGGGGCACTTTTCCCAAGGCTATCCGGCTATACCCTTTATAGCTTGGCAATACTATTTCATGAACATTTTTTTGTAGGCAAGCCTATATGATTGGTTTTGTAATTAAAATATCTACCTATGATATTAATTTCAATTGGTTAACAGATCGGTGTAAATACCTATATTTTCTCACCTGTTCACACCTACTTGCCAGGTAGCCATGAATAGAAATAAGTAGGCAAGCCTACCTAGGCATATTCTCTGTGTTAAAAACTATCAATTGAGATAAAACTCATTCGGTTATCATGTGAGTGAAAGTGACGAAAAAAAATCGATTAAAATTAATTAAATTAAAAATAACTATGAAAACTTTTCGACAGGCAAGTTATCATAGGCATATTTGTTTATAAATTATATTTGATAAAAAATATGTCCCATCGAGTTATCAGATCGGTGAAGGTCGTTCTTCCACGTCTCCTCTACTAATAGGGTACACGCGCGATTGTAGATTTGCTCGCTGTAAGTAGCTCGAGCATGTAGAAAAACCATAAGAGATGATTTTAAACTCGAAACTGAATTAAGGAATGTGTTCGATAGTAAAGTGATTGCCAATTGCATGCAAAGATCACAGTTAAAAACATTTTTTTTTTAATACTTACCAGGACTACGGTATTAGAACTAGTCCATAAGCTCAAGCCGCGAGATAAGGAGCTTGCTATGCTCGGAGTTTCCTTGCGGGATGAAATCCGAAGAGAGGAGATTCGGGTAACCAATGCCACTGAAATAGCTCAAAGAAAAAGTAAACGGAAATTGCAGGCTGGTTACGTATGTCGCAGAACCGAGGAGTGATGGTTGGTGGACACGAATTCTTATATAGAGACCACGAATCGGCAGACGCAGTTTGCTGTCCACTAGTCCGATAACTAAGAAGTTGGATGGTAGCTGCAGGATTATTTTTATGGAAAAAGCCAACAAATTCAGACCATCCACCTATGTAAGTAGCTATCGACGCCAATGGACATCAGCGACACCAAATTTTTGTATTACAGAAAAGAGCCATTAGAGCTATTTATAAACTAAAATCAAGGGAGTCCTTGCGTGTCAAATTTAAACAAATAGGTATACTTACAGTAGCTTCCCAATATATTTATAATAATTTAGTGTTTATACGGAATAACATAACTGCATATAAACAAAATTGTGATTTTTCAAATCGTCAAACAAGAAGGATGCATCAATTGGCTACCTCTTCGTACCGTCTTTCTAAAGTGCAACGTTCTTTTATGGGACTAGGTATAAAATTTTATAATAAAGTCCCAAAACAAATACGTGACTTACCGGTGGAATCTTTTAAGAAACGTGTAAAGGCTCAGCTCTTAGGCAAGGGCTACTATAGCATAAATGAATATTTAAATGACAAGGATGTTTGGAAATGACCAGCTAGGCAACCAGTTCTGCACAGGTTAAAGAATACCTATTTTTGTAATAGATATAAGTTTTATTTTTAAAAGATGTGCTGAGGAGTTTCTTTACGGCTTTTCTTCTCCTCCATGACAAAGCACCTTTCCGAAAAGCTGGTAGATTAAAAAAATGACGTGCATAAGAGTATCAGTGATACCTACATGAATAAAAGATTATTTCATTTCATTTCATTTCATTTCAAAGGCATCACTGATGCATTGCCAGCTAAGAAAGAGAGAAGAAAGTAAGCTAGAAACATAGAGAAATAGAAATAAAGATGAGATCAGCGAGAAACCGAGTGTTGTGACATTATACGTATCGGAAGTGGTTCTGTCCTGTCTAACAGTGGATTCATATAGGCTGATATGATAATAATGATAAATCAGTAATTCCATGTTCCTGAGGATGATTTCTCTGTTACAAACTCTCTTTCTAAAAAAATATTAAGAGACTACCATTAAGTAGTCTCAGGATATTAGTCCTGTCTTTCCAAAACCTATATGGCCAATTTTGCTATAAACATGGTAATCAAATATTTTATCTTTTTTAAATAATATTTAAATAGCTTTTAGCTAGGGTTGCCACTTTTTCTGAAGGTAAAATTGTAATTTTTTCAAAACATTGCAAAAAATATAGTACTATTGGAAAATTCAAGGAAAAATATAGTACATATTTATTTTTAATATTATAATTATTTATTTTTCCATGTGTATTTGTAACTAGTTTTGGCTAACAAAGTTTTATTATTTTTAAAATAATTATAGGAATCTGAGCAATTTAGATCCAAGATCCAACGACGTAAATGCGTTTCGTTCTAAAATTCCCAATGCTCCGTTGCGGGTACATTTCAGTCACAGTTACAGAAAGCTCGACAACTGAATTACCGATGAATTATTCGTATTATTATTATAGTATTATTCGTACTATATTATTTTTCTATAACATAGAGTACAATTGACTGAAATAAGCACGATACTATATAATATAGTACGGGTGGCAACCCTACTTTTAGCCCTTATTTATATAACTTTTCCAGGATAAAAATTTGCCTATGTGTTAATCCAGGGTTATAGGCTATCTCCATTTCAAACAACCAAATCGGTTAAGTAGTTTTGGCGTGATTGAGAAACAAACATACTAACATCCAAACATCTTCACCTTCACAAACTTTCATATCAAAGTGAATGAAGTCTAGTGACCAATATGAATTTCAAATACTTATTCCAATTTAAAATTGGACTTACTTGTGTAGTTTGAAGGAGGTTCTTTGTTCTTTAAAGATATTTCCCATGATCTGTGAAGGGTAGAGAACAGTTTAAATATATTAAAGTCAAAGGTATGTTATGTTTTTCCGATAGATATCTATGTATTAAACAATTCTTACAATTACACTCCAAAAGTAATTTAATTCCCTGCCATTTGCAATAAATTGGCTCAGGTCGATTTATACTTTAATATTTGTATTTGAAACCAGAGTAAAGCTAGCCGCACAATTTATACAGTTTGCAAGGATTCTGTAGATATTGTGTTTTAATTTTATTAAATGGGATTTAATACACAATTAAATTTAATGTTTGTCCCTGACTAGTGAGTCAGGTAGTGACCGATCGGATCCTATCCTACTATTTTTGCTTTGAGAAAAAAAATATTTCAAACCGACCAAATAGTTACGTAATTTAGATTTAATTAATGTCTCCTTCAAAGAAGTGTTAAACTGAAATCTCTTAAAATAATTAATACGCTCACTATCTTTTTAAAGATATTAATAAAAAATTAAAGGAGAAGACGAGCGACTCTAGAGCTGGCGGCTTTCTTACTCAGCGTGTCTTACAGAATATAAAGTTTTATCTTAGTTTCATTTAAAAGTTACCCCCAAAAGTCAATTCACAAATAGTATATTTGATCATCAATACATGAAAACTCTCTCCACATGGCGTGTGCTGTCTGCCCAAACGAAACCCACAGCGAATAGACCTTCATAATTAAATGACGGAAAATAATTGCATTTCGAAATGAATATCTTTGCTAGTAATCTACATGCGATCTGCGCCGGTCGGTATTACCTACAGGAGCAATTAATCAAGATATTGATAATTCAACAGGAATGAAATGTGATATCAAAATACGATTAATATTGCAGTTGGTAGCAGCGCAATCTAGATCCAGAGGTAAATTGGCAAATACATTCGTATGCAATTGCGCAACAAATCTACGATGTCAAAAGCGAATAATATAATCAATTTGTGAAGGGCCTAAGAGTTGCTAGTTTGAAGGTAGCAGAACAATGATATTTAAAAAATATAGATACGTCATACCCTTACAAATCAACCAAAAAACCTGTTCCGAAAAGAGCTAAAACACACACACGTTTTCTTTTGTTTCACTACACCAATCACACACATACACACGAAGGTATTTTAACGTTGTATGTCAAATCTCAAGCACTTCTGACAACAACAAAAGCGTGCTTACGGTCTTGTATTGACAGAGCGACTAGGAGCAAACGAGGTCAATTGACTGCTCTTACGATCTTTATCTTCGGCGTGCTAGTGACATATCTACCTCTTTTTTACATTATAATATCATTGTAGCAGAAGAACAGAAAGTTACTGAAAATATGAATGTTAAGCTAGGTTTTATATGTTTTCCTGATTCTCTAGAAGTGATGGACACTTGCATTTGGAGGTCCATCTGAAAATTCTCCCGACAAAAACAATTTCCTGGATGCTTATAAACAATGCTGATCGAGTAAATGACGAGAGTTCTCATTGCATAGAAGTAACTGTAACTTTAAACTGAAACTTACATTTATCAACTTATTTCAGTCTTAGGTAACTCAGTCGATGGTAGATAGTACAGTAACATTGCTTATTACTTGCTAGATTTTTATATTCGATCACGGTTGATTTTAAATTAGTAACACAGGATAAACTAATAATGAATATATTTCGGCATTACTATTAGGACAAATTTTCACAACGTCTGACACAGCGGTTACTTGTTTTGTTTACAATACAATACTTTAAGAACAAAGGTCCAGTCGGAATCCGAATGCACACGGGGAGCTCTAATTGAGTTGTCAAAATACTTGCTCGACCTATCCAGATGTGAGGAAGATGCGAACGGCAAAATGCCGCTCTCGAGTCAGTGACCGGCAAGAAACGTCTTCATCGCACAAAGCGCAATAATTGTAGTACCAATTTACCAGTAAATAATTATCCGTGTCCGAAAGAAACTTTATCGAACGCTCCCAAGTTATTTAATACAGAGAACAGGTCCGTATGGATACGGTAGGCTTTAATTATAAGACATAATTCAAGAGACGCCTACAAGACTCTCGTATTTGTTTATTTCTCGCCACTAATTTGTTTTAATGCTATCTGATGGCATACGCGTATTGGGTGTTGTCTTTCCTGCAATCTTCTTGCTCCTCACCGAGTGCAATGTCATTTTATTTAACTTCACCGACCACGGATTAGTTTTCATCCATCGCTGGTTAGTTACCGTTGTCTGATTCAGTGTTGATACACAAAAAGCAATGTATGTGGCAGTAATCGTTACGTTCTTCGTGAGATCGTGAGGGCGGTGCAGCAATAAACACGCAGAAGGACTTAATTATGAATTTTTCACGCGTTACCATACAATTTTCGTTTTGTCTGTCTGTCCGACGATGTGAGGCCGCGGATGACAAATTAAGCTCGAATTTTGCACGCAATGCTCGGAGACCCTGCCTTCTGCCTGTGTCATAATGCTATCAGATTCGATATTCACTGCAATTACTTTAATTTATACAACGGCTTGCCAAATACGAAATGAAATGATACCACTTTTAGGAACCTGTTGTTACTTAGCCCATCGAAGTTCGTCTTTTATTTGCTTGATGTGTAACAAAAAGTATTTAGTGGTTCTGGTTTTTTATCTTCGTACCAAGCGTAACATGTTTACCTAAATTCTATTTTTTTTAATCTTCCCGCCAGAATACATTGTGACATATTTTAAAATTGACCGTTTTAGTGAACAGTTATTAGGCTACGCTAAAAGTTTAAACCCATTTCCCATCTATTAGATTCCAGTGAGGACTATTTGTCAGGCACAACAGTGCTTTGCAAAATCTCTAAAGAATTGAAACCAAACTAATTAAAATATCGAAAATCCCGTTACCTATTACAGTAACAAAACAACTGAAAGGAAAAGCTACCTCCGTCTCGCTTGCACGGCCTTGCATTGAGTCGATGTCGTTAATACGGCGGCGGTGTCTGTCCGTTCGTTCGCTTTATTGATTCCAGCGAAAACAAACAACAAGCTAAATGGAGGCATTGCCGCGGATTAAGTTGTATATCCAGGGAGTGTGGCGCAAGTTTAGCTTGAGAGGCGTTGAAGTATAATGTCATTGAACAGACATCTAGAAAGAAAGAAAGAAAGAAAGAAACATTTATTTCGCCATGGAAAATAACATGGTACAAGGTTATAAAAAATGTGTGACATGATACATATATTTAGTGGGTAGTTGGGTACCATGTAACCTGGCGAAAAAGGACTACCCTCAGCCCGTGCCATGGAACGGCTAGGAACCACGGCTGCTGGTTTAGAGTGCAGTCCCCTTTTTCGCGTAGTTCCACAAGTGGTGTCTACCCTATTAATATAGTATATTAATATTAATTTA
The DNA here is from genome assembly GCA_963932265.1 of Thymelicus lineola. NCBI lineage: Eukaryota > Metazoa > Arthropoda > Insecta > Lepidoptera > Hesperiidae > Thymelicus > Thymelicus lineola. The sequence continues at coordinate 16,118,885 of OZ010693.1, read as the reverse complement.
TAAGCAGAACAATCCAATGTTGAAAACAATTTACAACTTATTATTTACTAATTTCATGTGTTGAATATACTTATTAGGGATACGATATTATAAAGTGGATAATAAATAATTATACAAACTATAAAACATATATAACTTATAATATAAACTATGATAGAGAGGAGAAGAAACTACATTACAAAGAATAATATATATAATGTATATTGTAAGATAAAAATAAAATTCTTAAGTAAATGCATAGGTGTGCGGTAAATGAAGCCCTAACGTGAACAAAAATATGCATTTGCCGGGTAAGCAACTAATTGAGTATAATAATTTAAGCGCCACAGTAAACAGTGACAAACATAATTTATAGTGCGTAAATATGTGTGTTGTGTGTTGTGTGTGTGTGTGTGTGTGTGTGTGTGTGAGTGTGTGTGTGCGTGCGCGTTTGCGTGTGTGTATGTGTGTGTGTTTCGTGTTGCGTGCGTGTATGTGTGTGTGTTTCGCGTGTGTGGGTGCGTGAGTGTTTGAGTGTGAGTGTGACGGTGTGTGCTTCATGCTTCCATTTTCTGATTATTAAGGAGATGCATTTTATACGCAACTTTAAAACCGCTTACTGATTTTAGATTGCGGATGGGTGGAGGCAGGTCATTCCAGCACTTGGTGGCACTAAATTTGTAACTGCCACGAAAAGCTACAGAGCAACTAGATGGGAACGTAAGACGGTTAACATATGGATTACTGGACCATTGCAGTTTATCGTATAGATAAGGTACATCTCGAACAAAATGTGTGTCCCGTCTGGAGGTTCGATTTTCAAAATTAAACGAATCCATTGAAGATTGAAGCCACGTGGCGCCAATGCATTGGGACATACATCGTGTTCGCGGTGTCGGTTTTATACGCTGGTAATAATACAACAATTGTGTGAGGCGAGGTAGTGTGAAGAGAGCTGGAATGGGAAGGCTTAACCAGATAACGTAAAGAAAACTTTTGTATTTGACTGCGCAAATAAAGGAAGGTTTTAATCTTAGAAAATAAATAATCAACTAGTTTAAGTACCTATAACCTTTATTATTCGTTTGTTACCCGTGCACCATCGCGTAGACAAACTATGTAATTACCTAGGGGACCGTGAGCAAATTTTTAATGGCTTTGGTCCAACTCGTCACGTCATGGCGTGTACTTCAACGAGTCAAAGTTTATAAAGACATTCTTTTATTTAGTCATAATATTTACGATCTTACAGCTCATTATTAGTTTATAAGTATGTTCTTAACCACATGTGATAGAAATAATTGCTATAATATAAGACTGGCTTTTGTATGCACAAAATGTGTTTTATTAATGTATACCTACATACTTATTAGCACACAACTTCAAAATAAATTCAAGAAAATGGTGTCCTTTGAAAAGTGGTACCTAAACTGGTGAAAAGTGTTCTTTGAAAAGCCTCTTTGCAAAGTGTCCTTTCGCAACGCAAGCTCGTTGAGCAATTCTCTTATCACTCGAGCCGTGTAGACTGATGCCTGTATCGGATAGAGCGCGGCCGATACATCACGCTCGCGTAACGACGGCGCCTGCGCACCGCGCGCCGATTTATAGCCGCCGTAACGTTTAATTTGGACATAATTTAATTTGAACACGCCGCATCAGACTTAATTATGATATCTTCGGATGCGTTCGCTGTTCGCGTATTTTTATGCTCCATCCTGTCTCGGTGAATGCGAGATTCTTAACGGCAGATTCTTAGCAGCTAGGATTGACTAAAAATAGGCCTGATTGCGTAGACTGTATCATTAATGTCATTTAAGTTAATTATTGAAATACTTTTTAAGAATACCAAATAGTCATAAATCACTTTAAGTGCAATGATAGGTACTTATTGGATATCAGTGGCCCTATTATGAACTTTTATAAAACTATCCATGTTCCAGGCAATTCATTTAACGGGCTTTGAACGACGTATGATTGGCTAAAAAGTGTCACGTGACCGCTTTGGTAATACGAATTTGACGTTTACACTGGAACAGGCTGGAATTAAGAGTTCATAACAGAGCGCCAGAAATTAAAATTACCTATTCAAAGTTAGTAAATTTCAACTATGCAGACTTATTTCATTCTACTGTCAACTATTTCAATGTTACTAGACTGTGAGCCGAGAAGTGCACGAATTAGACTAATGTAGGTACCTAGTCCAAGCCAAAAATGCTGTTTCAATGTTACTGGGATTTGACTCATGAAGCGCACGAATCATTCCTGAGTCCATGTCAAAAAACCCCGCGCCCCGAATCGAACCCGGGACAAGTAAGATGATAGGAAGTACCTACGCTAGGTTCTATCATCTATCTGGCCAGCCACCACCCTATAGTGAACCAAGAAATCTTTTAGCAAACTGCAGTGCAAATAGTATAGACAGGTCCACACTCACTATTCTCTCACTATTATAATCCCGGGAGTTTCTTGCCGCTTCTTCTCCCGGGACCACTCACGGTAGGGATTTGTTGAAGCGATGGCGTTGAGTGGCTTTCGAAAAGTGTTTGTAACAAACCTACTTCGAATAAAACTTATTTCATTTCATTTCATTTCATTTCATTTCATTTCATTTCATTTCATTTCATTTCATTTCATTTCATTTCATTTCATTTCATTTCATTTCATTTCATTTCTTTTCATTTCATTCTCTTGGTTAGCAATTAACACAGTTCTGGCGGACTCTATGGATGGCTTTGAAGAGAACTATCAGCTGGCCCGTCAAACAACAATGTCTCTTATTATAATATTGATTGATCATTGAATTATAGTTTCGTTGTTCACGCGAACATTTCTTAATAGTTATAAATATTAATGCCATCTAATCCAACGGTGGAGAACTGTCGACTGACTTGGGAACTGGCCTCCCCGTCTGCGTTAGCCAATAAGCTAACATTGTTATTTGAATAGAAGCAACACTACTTAAGTTTTATATTAGTCTCTTTCTTCTTCCATTTGGAGTAAAACAAGTTTCGAAGAATTTTATTGACACACCGACAGCTTACATACAAATATTACATAATTGCTTAACATTAGTAAATGCTTATTAGTACTTATAATATTTTTTTTGACAGTTACAACGGGTTCTTTGGAAAAGTTCTTTCGAAAAGAGTTCCTTAAAATGAGCCCCTAATTAGGGTTAAAGTGCCTCAGCTGAAGTAGTAGTTAATATAGTATAGACTATCGGGTGTACGGTATCTATCAGTTTCTATCAAATATAACAATGGAAGTACTATTCCTTAATGGATCAAAAATTTTTAGAACAAGTTTTCATCCAGGATCAGCATTGTATCGTTGACTTGTCTGCTGGTATTAGCTTATTCGTTCTAGTATCCACTTCCCATCTGCAAAAGTTTTAACATCTGAACTATTAAACTTGCTTGTTCATAAGTTCGCTTGCTATCTAATCGCCTGCAATACGACAAGTGCTGACTGTTTTTGCGCCACATTATATGCAGATAGACGAAAGCAACACCCGCACCGCACCGCATCGCGCCGTCAGCCGCCAGGCGATGTCGTCGCGAACAGTTTCTAACTTTTTGTTCCTGCTCAATTGTGTTCTGTAATTAATGTTTTACAAGATGCTATTTATTAGAAGAGAAGATTACTAACTTGTGCTTCGAGTTGGCAACGGTGTAATATATCTTCTTCTTGAGACCCAACTGTTCCCACGATAATACGTGCATTCAAAGCCGGATGTCGTGGGTAAAAATTATTTATCTTAATTTAAAACTAATATTGTTTTAATGGGAGGCTCTCGGGTGGTTATAAACTTCTGACACTGGAGCAGCGTGGTAGAGTATGCTCTAGGCCTCCTCAAGAGGAGAGACCCGTGCCCAGGTGTGGGCCATTAATGGGTTGAAGCCAACCATTATATTAATCAATAATAAATTAAATCTACAGGATAGTGTATTACGGAAGAGAAGAGCGCCATGAAGCAAATGCACTCGTAGAAATGCTTAGTGTCATTTCAAAGTCAAAGTCAAAATATTTTATTCATATAGGTATCACTGATACACTTATGCACGTCATTTTTTGGCTTTTCGGAAGGTGCTTTATCGTGGAGGAGAAGAAAAGCCTAAAGAAACTCCTCAGCACATCTTTTAAAAAATATTACAAAAAAAGATAATAATACAAAAGTATTTACTATTCTGAGCGGAACTGGTTGCAGAGCTGGTCATTTCCATGCGTCTTTGTCATTTAAATACTCGTCTACACTATAATATCCCTTGCCTAACAATTGTGTCTTTACACGTTTTTTGAAAGTTTCTATTGGCAAGTCACGTATTAATTTTGGGATTTTATTATAAAAATGTATACCAAGCCCTATGAAAGATCGCTGCACTTTACTTAGGCGGAACGAAGGCGTAACTAATTGATGCATTCTTTTCGTATGGCGATTATTAATATCAAAATTTTGTTTATACGCGTTTATATTCTTCCGTATAAAAACTACATTGTTAAAGATATTTACTTTGCCTTCATTTGTAGCACGAAATGTTTTGACCCATATTTACTTTATGGGACCATTTCAAATAATATATCTTCTCAATCATTAACTTGATTAAAACAGAGTTGAGGAGTTTCTTTTGTATATTCTTCTCCTCAATCGCTCCTTTTCGAAACGGTAATATAAACAGAATTCTATCTATTTAAACAATCACTAATTCTGAGTGATTTTAATAGTCTGTCCAATTTACATAGCATAGCACTTGAATATCAATTATCTTATACATTTATTTATAACTAATCTTTACGCTGAACTGATACGGATTTAATGACAGTCGAATTAATAAAAGATAATTAGGTACTTCATTTCAATTTAGAAATTAATACGTATTATTAACATTTCAAAATAACATTCGGAATTTTTAAGATAATAGTGAACAGTATATTTTGAGTTCAGCCTTAATGTCCCATTGCTAGATGTACAATTATTTCTTCTTTTTGTAATTCTAAATACGCAAAATTGATGCTGCATTACTTGAACAATTAAACTCAGATTTTTAGGTGTCAACATATTTTACTCTTCACCAAATCTAGATACACCCTTCCGTTTTAGACATTTTGCTTTAGTGACACTATCGAATATAGATAGGTAGTCATAGCTTATATTACTTTGTTCAAACACGCAAACCATTTTGAAGGTTGCAGATTTGAGGTCAAATTTTGAGGTCTACTCATAATTACATATTTTAATCTTAATCCAGCGTTCTAGGTACATCTATAACTTTAAGACCTTTTGTTTCATTTCCTTTAGCATCAAGTTCGACAGCAGTTACTGACGTCACTAACTCGATATTATAATTCAATAATGTGTAGGCAACGTTGTTAGTGATCGAATTCCCGATCATCGATATGCTATAATCGAGTGGCATCTCCGTCGCCAATTATGCGACACTAGCGCGCATTTACGCATCTTAATTGACGTGCGCGTCTTACGTGGCGGCATAACGGTGGCTATTAGGAGGACGTAAATATTGATAAGTAGAGGGTAGATTAAATTAAATACAGGTTACTGACACTTAGCTTAAGGGGTGTGTAAGTGTGAAGACCCGACATGTATGGAGGCGAGACAATTGTTTTCAGTTGTTCTATTTAAGGCCGTAAAGAATGCTTGCAGGTTGGATTCATTAGCTATTTGTAGGAATAAGGTATCGAGCTATCAGAATATTAAGTCCCCAGTAGGTTGACATGTCATACAAAGTGGTATTATTGCGGATGTATACGTTAGAACCATAGCAAAGAGAAGAATGGAAAAGAGAAGATTTGTAAATATGTATCTTTCGTCACTACTTTGGAAACTGGCATTCGCGATATTTTTTTTACATAATATGATATTTGATAAAAAATATTTTTTATCCGGTAAGCAGATGGGTGAAGAAACGCCTCTAATTCGGATCCTATAGTATTAAGAAATGCTGTTAGTTGTACGGGACTGAGGTAAAGAATTTAAAATCTAAATATCTAATCGAAATTACGACAATTAGTACTTACCTTATGAGTACTTTGGCTGGCTTCAACTTATCCATGGCCACTACTAAATATGAGTCTCTCCTCTTGAGGAGGCACAGACCAATTAGATCATACTTCACCAAACTGCTCAAGTAAGGATTGGTGGAGGGGTTAGTGCAAACCAAGTGCTGGAAGTTATCATGTCGGTAATAAATGAGACCAACGGTTTTCCATGCCCTCCGAAGCGCGAAAGTGCACTAAGACAAACTACCCGCATCGGTGTTCCCTCTAAGCTATGACATGGGGTCCTTCAAGAAGCGAGTCTATCGTCATCTTCTTCTGCTCGTTTGCCTGCTCAAAGCATAAAAAAAGAACTTTTTTGCCATCATCCAAATATTGACCGCGCCCACTGTTACTTAACTTCATCGATCACTTAGGAGCGACGCAAGCTGCCGGGCTATGAGTACCTTAACCTACATTATTTTGACTCATAAATATTTACAGGTGATCGAAAATGATCATGCTGGTGCGTATAAAGCCCGGAGAACCACACATTGGACCTGTATGTCTAGATCTCGTTATCTGTAAATTAAACGTCACAGAATGTTTAATGTCTTGTGTGTACTCATAACATTCCTGACATTATCACACCGGACTGTCAAATCTACGAGAAAACGCCCGTATTATTTAAATACCACTATGAATTGTAATAAATCATTTTGCAGCCTGTCATGTTCCGCAAGTGCAATATTAACTGATACCGTTTTATTAAATAACAGTGAACGAGTCAATTGGAGGGAACACCTTGTCTGATAATAAAATAATAATCGTGGATTATTATGATTAATCCGTCACGCTTAGTTTGTCGACTGAATAAACTTATAAAGTAGTTAAATGTCGCTATTACTGCAGGTGGAGTAGCTTCGGATAGAATTGCAATCTTAAACGATATCTGGCGTGTTTAATTTTAATGTTTTGAGCTTAGTATGCAAATGGCGCGGCATCCTTGTTAGAAGGCTTTGGCGCTAGTGTACCTATGTCGGAGTGCGGCAGTGGCGACACAGCGAAAGGCTAACAACGTACCGGTATCAGATAGGCGCTTTCCGCGTAAACTGAAAGTTTTACGACCGACTTGCAATGGACACACGGGCAGGACGGATGTGTTATCAGGTACAGTTTGTTTCGTGTTGAGTTGTTTTTAGGGTTCCGAATAAAAATCGGAATCCTTATAGTTTCATCATGTCCGTCCGTCCATCTGTCCGAAGCAAAACGCCGAGACCCTTAGTGCTAGAAAACTGTAAATTGGCATGGATATACATATTTAATAAAACTCCAGAATCGTAGAACAAAATATTGAAAAACTTTTTTTCAGGGTACCTCCCCTACAGATAACGAGAGAATGATGTTTTTATTTGTCACGTACCCTATAATGTAGGGTATTGTTGAAAAGATCTTCCAAAAATTGATCAATTGTGATAGGTCTTCTAAGACCATTTTTTCGAATTAGAGGTCCGTTTCCGAAATATTTGGCTGTGAAGTGCTAATTTTGGTTAGAGTCAATTGTTCCCCCCTGCTGGTTAAACGGTTGGAGTTGGATATTTGAAAAAAATCTCAAAAATAGGTTATATGATGATTTTACAAGGAAAATTATCACGGCTATCTTTCTTATATCTTTAAACGAGCAATTCTTGTATATATGTTATATATATATAATTGGAATCTCGGAATCGGCTCCAACGATTTTCATGAAATTTAGTATATGGGGGATTTCGGGGGCGATAAATCGATCTAGCTAGGATTCATGTCGTTTTATCGGTGTTTTCAGGCAATGATAAACTTCTACAATATACTCTTCCTGACATCTATTGGCAAGTAGCAATACTAAAGCTACTTCAGTAAATGGCGTTGTTAAGCAACACTAAACCGAACAAAGCTCGGTCATCCCGATATTGTTATTTTAAGTTAACTTACTACTTTTTACTAGTTTACTACTAGTACTAGTACTACGTTTTTATTAGTCTTTCTTTCTTTTTCTTCTCTCATTCTTGGCTGACAACACATCAGTGATGCCTCAGTCTGTTCCTGACCTTTCTGAATGTTTAATGGTGTAGCTACCAACAAGAGTAGATCTGTCTAAAAATATTCTCCCCGGCCGTGTATCTCGTGTATCTGTTCAAACACACACGTCCGCGGCGAACAATTAACATTTCGCCGGCGCGGGCGCAGCGATCATCGCGATGGCGCACCGTGCCGCTAATATGGAGGTAACACTTAATTATCTGCGGCGCCTTTAAAGGTTCTAGCGAAATTAGGAACAGGATTTGAAACAAGCGCATAGAAGCCGGGTAATGAAGTTTCTCGGTGATATTTGTACTTATTGGACGGAGGCCGAGGATTTATTATAGAGTTTCCTCTTTAATACATTTAGGCGCTCATTGGACGTTACAGTTATATGAGTGACTTTGAGACATTGAGATTTTTAGAGATAACATACTGATCGTTTCATTGCTTGTTTCTCGTTTAATTGTAAAGAAAGTGGAAACTTATAATATCGTAGCAAAGCCGCCTGAATAAGCTTACATATTTATTTTTAGATGAATTGAAGTTATCAACTAAAATGCATAATGGCTATAGCTATGGACAAATTAATTGTAACTTAATATAAATTTCAATAATTTTAACTTACCTAATATCAACGAATCTCGCAAACTAGTGAAATTAATTTAAGAGAACTTTAAACAATGTTCTGATGATTATTTAGCAAACAGTTTGAACAAAAGTGTGCGAACAAAACTATAATCAAGAGTGATTGTCGCGCAGATCATCCCATCGTCGGAGATCCCATGTTTTTGTCCGCTAATGTGAAGCCGTTAGCAATAATTGTTATGAGATGTGCGTTAAGTGCGTTAAGTCCCAGTTTAAATGACTTATTGTGATTAAGATCACATTGCACATCACTTAATTATTACAGAGAAGTAATTGTTTAATAGGCATATCCAATTCAATTATAACTTATTGAGATCTCATTATAAAGGTTTACCCCCTTTTAGTTAGTTATTAAGTCAGTCTAGTTCGCAGTCCCCTGTAGTGTATCCCTAAACGTTCCTGTAGGATTTTTGATAAAAATTGACATAATCGACCCTCAAAGAAAACGATTTAGATTTCAATTCCACGTCATTTCGGACACGATTTGCGGAGAGCGAGGGTTGTCACTGGTTCATCTGTTAATAAATATTTATGAAGGTGTTTTAATCGAGCTTCCAAAATAAGTCAGTAGGATTTTTACTGCTTATTTAAACCTGACGGTAGTTTCGCATGTTCCTGAAGTTCTGTATAATTTATTCGCTTGCAACGAGAGGCAATTGAGAAGCGAAATTGAAATACAAAATACAACATCCATCCTAATCGGCGACGTAAATGTATGGATTCAAATCTTTAAAATGTGGGCTACATATGGATATGACGTTGGAGTCCGTTTTTGATCTCTGTCAAATCAAATCAAATCGATTTACTAAAATCTTGAAGCAGAAAAAGGTGCTAAACACAGTAGGTAAGGGAACCTAACTTAAATGAGAAACATCTGACTTTTCAGTGTTCTGTCATTAGCCATTTAGATATTGGATCTATTTTGATATATTTTTAAATTTCAAAAACCCTATTAATCATTATAAACTATCGTAAATGGAAATTCATAGTTTAGCCGTATTGGGGCGGCTTAGAATACTAACCCCAATCCCACGCCAGATGGGTGTCGTGAGAGGCGACTAAATCCGGCCCGCTGGTGGTAGGGCCCCTCGAGGTATTATATTGGTAGTATTGATTTTAATAGTTAATTAATACCATTATAACTATTATTATTTCTCCATGGGGTTATTTCTCCATGAGTCAGCCGCCAAACAACTCGTCGTGTTCCGGCTGGGGGCTTGAGAGTCAACTCTTTCTTTCTTTTTCTTCTCTCTTTTTTGGTAACGCATCAGTGATGCCTTTGCTGTTGCTGATAGCCACTTACCATCAGGTGGATCGTTAGCTCGTTTGTCGGTTATTTCAATAAAAAAAATCGATCGACTAGTACCTACCTATCTATATACTCTTAAACAATCATTCTATACTTAAAATTCGCCAGCAACATTAAAAACTAAACGCACAGTCGCACAACCCTATCAGTGGTCCACCCCGAGCGAGCCGATTTAATTTATTTGAGAACGGTCCAGCGAGCTGCAATGGCTGCAATATACGTCAACCACACGGCGGGGGGCAGGCTTGCTGGCAAATGTTTTGAATGAATATCTCAGGAGGATATTGAGAAAGCGTTGATGTTCATTGTTCATCCTATCGTCATATCGTCAGCCAGTTTTGAGAACCACTTGATCCATCGGTGAAAACTGTATGAAAATACGTTCAGTAGTTTTGGACATCTTGCGTTACAGACATGATAACAGTCTGGGACTTACTTTTTAAAGTAGATGCATTATTATTATTATCTTTTTAGCAAGAAGTTAAAGAAATAGTTCTTGTAACACGTTAGCTTTGCCTATAGTGTTTAAGGCGTCCATATTGTCACAATTACCACTTAACATATTTAAGTCACCGTCTGTTCATTCGACAAACATTAATGAAAACGAAAAAAGTTAACTTAGCGTCAGTGTCATTAGATTTTATGTAGCAGTTTAAAGGGAAGGTCTTAATCATCCAATAGCAATAATGTCCAGTTGATTAAGTTAGCTGTTAGACGATCGGCCCCCAAAGGGTCACGGGAGAGGAAAAAATGATTCCCGTCAACGCCAGCGCCGCACGCCGCTCCGGCGCGGTGCAGCGGTGATGGAGAAATTTAATTTTCTACCACGAGCACCCACTGGGAGGGCCTGACTACGTGTCGATGACAGTGGATTGCTATTGCTATCTCATAGACATTGCTATAGAATATAGCATTGAACAGTAGGATTTTTTAGTTAATAAATAAATAAATATACGCTTACACACTCATATACTCGTATAGTTAATGCTATCACCCTTGGTTACACACTTACAACATTTTCCTCTCTTGAAGTTATCTTACCGCAATGATGATGTTTTTGGAAATAGCAGGCAAATGAACTGACGACCCACCTGATGGTAAGTGGCTGTCATCGCCCGTGGACATCAGAAACACCAAAGGCATCACTGATACGCTGCCGACCAAGAAAAAAAAGAAGAAGAAAAAGAAAGAAAGAAATGGCTCTCAAGCCCCCAGCCGGAAAATGACGAATCGTTTTATGGCTGACTCAAGTAAGAGGGTGGTAGCTAAATCCAGGCTTTTATTTTATGGGAGTGAGGCGAGATGAGGTGAGCTTCCTTAGTAGACTATAATACCAATATTTCTTACAAATTATCGAATTTTGTTTGAATTTGTAACGTACTTTCATCTTTCTCCGTTGTTTTTTAAACATATGTGCTTGACCTCATTCACTTCCAGTCTCTCTTATTACTATGTGAATAGACGTGCCGGTGGTAAAATATTCAATTATTCTTAAAAAAGTCAATATTTGAAGCAGATAGCAATAAATCGTTATTGCACCATTTTATTTACTTTCCATGAACACACGTAATCAGGAAACGGACACTCCGAGTCCATCAAGGCCGGATAACTGAGATTTCGTTCTCTCTGAATATTCAATTTTACTTACAAAGAAACTCCCTATGACAAACGTATTCAATTTTCATGCGTTCGCCAACCTCGTTCCGTTTCACTCGTTCCTATACGAGCTACGTTTGAGGGAAAGGGATGGAATCGTCAAAGAAATCCCGGTATGCCCTCTGGATCAAGTGGGACGAAGTGGACAGATCTCGTGAAAAGTTAATATCTTATTTCGCCGAGATATTCCGCTTTAGAGGCCTTGGCCCTGTTAATATTTAACTGCCTTAAACTGTTACTAATTGCTTTTCGTGAGAAGATCCTTTGGCTTTACAGGAGATATTGTTCTATTTCAACATGGCTGAATTTAATGAATTATTCAAGGAATAAGAAACTAATGATCCTACTAGGGAATATGTCAGCCCGTATGGCGTATCTAAAGAAACTCTTTCGCTACTGTGTAAATTCAGCTGAAATAGTATCGTTAGGAAGTTGTCATTAAGCCATGTCCATGGTCTAAGTTTTCGATGCTTAAGTTGGCCACTAAATCAAGCCCTGACCATAGGCAAAGGTGACCAATATTATAAATATCTAGTGACGTCAACTTTATGATAAATCCGGAAAACTATAATAATCCGGATACTGGAGTAGCGCTAAGGAGCAGGCTCTTAAGTGGAGATGGGAGATCCCTTGGAGGTCCACTGCTGGACATAGGCCTTCCCTAACTTGCGCCACTCTGATTGGTCCTGAGCCTTCTGAATCCAGCGGATGCCTGCTGTCTTCTTCAGGTCGTTAGTCCATCTGGTCGGGGGGCGCCCTATACTCCGTTTTCCGAGATGTGGGCGCCATTCGAGGAACTTTCTTCCCCAAAGGTTATCAGTCCTTCGCACTATGTGGCCAGCCCATTGCCACTTCAACCGACTAACTCTTTGAGCTATGCCGGTTACCCTTGTTCGTCTACGGATCTCCTTGTTTCTGATGCGATCACGTAGAGAAATACCGAGCATAGCCCTCTCCATAGCTCGCTGTGCTACTCTGAACTTGTGGATTAGGCCAACTTGAAGTTTTTCTTTAAGGTAGAAACGGATATCATCAACATTCAGGCATTTGGAAAAGGTAGGCATCTAATGCCTACAAGTGTCTCAACACAGTTCGTAATTTCTTATTATCAAGAGTCGAAATACATCTTGACAGAACTCTTAACACTCAATTTCCTAGAAAGAGAGTACAAAAGAAAACAATCCAGTAATATCCATTGAATCCAAGACAAACAACGCCCTTGAAACATCGCTTAGAGATTAGGGAACACTACATCAAAACAAGTGTACAGAAATCGATTTATCGCACAACGGAACCCTCGCTGCCCTCTACCACGATCACAAAGGCTTTTCTAATTCCGCATCTATCCCTATCTCGCGTACTACAAAAAAACGAGACGGAAGATACATTTGACGTTGGAAACCTGTCTATTGTGAACGAGGACGGTCGTGGTAGGTGGTTCTCACCCTATGTTTGTAGGAAGCAATCCTTCGCACTTCGTCACGGATTAGTGTTCAGTGGGTTGCGCTCGCGGAAGTGAAAAGTGATTGACTTCTATTTGTCGATGTACTTTCACGAGCTTCATTAATACCCGAGGACGAGGAAAAGGCGTTGCTTGATATCAGACTATTGTATTGGGCTCAGTTTAGCGGCTTGAATCCTTAACTTGACATAAACTTGTGCTAGTACTGGCGTTAGGAATCTGGGTATTTCTTCGAAGCACAGCATCTCATCATTCATATCCTATAACTGTACCACTGGGCTGGTCGGGTCTTCTCTTATAAATTGGTTAAAGTACAAATTGACAAACTTCTCACATCTTTGACAACATTATGGAGAACTCTTAGATAGTTTTCCTGACGATGATTTCCTTCACTGAAACAAGTGAAAATAACCTAATAGGCACATGCCTTTTGAAAATTAGATGTGTGCGCAATTTCTAATTCAGACTCCCGTGTTCCGATATTTCTGTCTTCTGTGGTATCACTACTTTATACTGTCAATCCACTTCTCTATGAATGTGAAAATAATAAATTTTTACAAATTCTCTATGATATAATGTAATTGTCATAATTAGTTCGATGTACTGTAACTGAACAGGCTTTAGGATTAATTCCTTCCCCCTGCTCCCTTCCACACACCACTCGCCATCATTTCGACGCCTGTCAGAGCTGTCAGAACTCAAAGACAGTGAGTGACATATATCAAACGTCAAATGCCGCCAAGCAGTTCGAACTCAACCGTTGCGCCGGCCGGCTAGAAACTCAACCCGCGCGGGGAAAGTCAAGAAAACCCTAATCCAAGGAAGAAAATCTTAACGCAGTGTATCGTGTGGTGTTTCCCTGCTATCCTGTACGTGTGAGTACCTTTCCAATTGTAAATCTAACATCCTTAAGCCTGGGCCGTGAATCTAGGATTACTTGCCGGGCACATATCTTAACATAAAATTTGGTCCTTCGAGCCGGATACCTATAGATTACAGTTGTTTCGGTCATGCTCAGGTTCAATTTCGTAAGAAAACTCTGAGATTTGCGAAATATTAGCTTTTTACTAGTATAACCCACCCAAATAAGGGAGGTCATACTTAAAGTGTAACCTATACGAAATCATAAGTCATCTTAATTTAGCAGTATTATATTTAACATATTTTTCACAAGTTTATCCCTGTTAATTACAACTTTCACAATATTTATTGTGTTAGATTAACATTACTAACGACATTATCTAACTTCTTTTCTTAAGACCATCGATTGAAACACATTAATTTTTTAATCTAACAAGAAGGTAGTACAAACGAAGCGATACAAAATGGAGGAAGCCAAACTTAAAATTCTTCGTTCTCAACGCGAATATGTTTTTCGTGATATGCAAATCCTTTACGACTTATCAACATCTATGATTCAAGATCGTTCAAAGGTATCGTCATTTAAGGCGAGATATACTCGAATACATTCAATTCGTGAAGAATTCGTTTCGTTGTGTAGTGAAATACAAGCGTTGGAATTAAAGTTAAAACCCGACACCCAAGTGAACCACAAGTTACTTAGTTCGTTTGACGATTTATATTACGCCGTAATTAGTGCATCGGCCGTTTTGTCGAGCGAGTCGAGTCAGAACAATGAGGACGTCGCTGGGCCGTCTAAGCGTGTGACGTCATTATCAGCCGGGGCGTTTGAATGCAACGTACGGTTACCTAAGCTTGAGTTACCTAAATTCGATAGTAAAATTGAAAACTGGCAAACGTTTTATGATATTTATAAAACATTAATTCATGATAATAACTCGATTTCTGAAATAGAAAAATTTCATTATTTAACGTCTTGTTTACAAGGCTCGGCTTTGTCTATAGTGAAAGGAATTCCTATGACTGCAGACAATTATGAGGTTGTTTTTAATACATTGGTCGAGCGTTATCAAAACAAACGGATTTTAGCTTTAACATATTTGGATAAATTCCTTAGCCATCCTAATTTAAAATCGGGTAATTTTCAAGACTTACAAGCTTTAACAAATGTTGTTTTTGAATCATATCATGCACTTCAGGCATTGAAAATCGATAACTTGGGTGATTTCATTCTATTTTATTTAACTTCACGTGTACTAGATCCGGACACGCGTAAACGGTTCGAATCACAAAATAGTTCACAAATACCTACATTTAGCGAACTGTTAAAGTTTCTTCAAGACTATGTGAAAATTTTAGAAACTAGCCAACTATCCTCAAATCTGAATAATATTCCTAACACCCGTAACTTTGACGGGAAAAAACCTACACCCGCTAATAATAAGCAGGTTAGTAAAGCGTTAAAACACTCTTCTTATCTTACTAAATCTAACCCTCCCGTGCTCACTTGTGCACATTGCAATCAAGCACATTCAATTTATAGATGTCCAACCTTTCAATCTTTGAGTTCAAGTAGTAGACTTGCCTTTATAAAAAACAATAAAATGTGCACAAATTGT
This sequence comes from Thymelicus lineola, assembly GCA_963932265.1. Taxonomy (NCBI): domain Eukaryota; kingdom Metazoa; phylum Arthropoda; class Insecta; order Lepidoptera; family Hesperiidae; genus Thymelicus; species Thymelicus lineola. The sequence goes on along the minus strand of OZ010693.1, from coordinate 16,103,302 downwards.
TTACGTAGTAACCATGTCATAGAAAAATGTTTATCTAAAATGTCATGTTCCTTTTGCGGGTCTCGTCACCATACCTTATTGCATTCCGACTCAGCGCCGGCTAGCCACGGTACAGCCAACGACGCGAATCTCACTGCTCACGTCGTTAGCAGCCGCGACTTGGTATTGCTAGGTACATGTCAGGTGATCGCGTTCAACTCCGCCGCTGGCACTCAATGTACCGTGCGTGATCTCGTCGATAGTGGCGCGCAGGATTGTTTTCTAACTTCTGCTTGTGCGCGAACTCTCGGTTTAAAACTCCGTCGGTGCAATCTTAACATAGCTGGGTTAGGACAGAACACCGTGACGCAAATCAAGGGTGTGACGACATGCACTATTCGACCTGTTCATGGGGAGTCTCCACGTTTTGAAATTAAGCCAATAGTATTAGAAAACATTACCTCTCAAATACCTAGCGTAAAAATACCGTCAGTCGTTCGAGAGCGGTGCAACCATCTAGTGTTAGCCGATCGCGACTACGATATGCCAGCAAAAATCGATTTATTAATTGGAGCGGAATTATTCCATAAAATCTATGACGGACAACGTATCGATTTAGGGCCTGGGTTACCAACCGCACTTCATAGCGTTTTCGGGTGGATTCTTACCGGGGTAGTTAATTTTAACTCATTACCTCTAAATACCGCGTGTTCTCTAGTGGCTACCACGTGTAAGCTTGACGATCAAATTAAAAAATTCTGGGAAGTGGAAGAGCCACCGCGCGTATCTATAACCGCACCCGAGGATGATATCTGTGAGCGAATGTATACTGATCTAACTTATCGGGAACCTAACGGGCGATATGTCGTTCCTATCCTCTTAAAGGATTGCGACCGTCATTTAGGTGAATCTTATAATCATACGCTATCACGTTTAACTAATTTAGAAAAAAGACTTAATCGAAATAACGAACTTAAATCAGATTATGTTAATTTTATGCGAGAGTACGAGAGTTTAAATCATATGTATCCCGTACCTACCCCCATCGTACCTACTCTCAAGCGGTATCTTATCCCTCATAGTTGTGTCGTTCGCCCTGCTAGCACGACCACTAAATTAAGAGTAGTATTCGATGCTAGTTGTAAAACAACTAACGGTCTATCTTTAAATGATATTGTCTTTACTGGTCCTAAGCTTCAAGTTGACATCATAGACATCATAATTGGCTTTAGATTACATGCCATAGTTTTTACTTGTGACATCTCAAAAATGTACAGAGGAATTTTGGTTAGACCAGAGGATCGTAGCTTCCAGCATATACTGTGGCGCGAGTCACCTAGTGACGCTGTTAAAGAGTACGAACTCGCCACTGTCACCTACGGTGTTAGCAGCTCGCCTTATCTCGCGATCCGTACGCTCCACCAATTAGCTGCCGACCACGGCGCAGACTATCCGCGCGCCGCTGAAGCGCTTCTTCACGAAACTTTCGTCGATGACATTACTACTGGCGCGCCCTCTGTGCAAGAAGCTATAGAACTAAAAAATCAATTGATAAACTTGTTAGGTTGTGCTCAACTTGAACTCCGCAAGTGGAGTAGTAACTCTCAGTCTTTTTTGAAAACTATTCCTGTAGAACATTGTCAAACTCCAAAACCCTTTTCAGAATCAAGTGATAAATGTACCTTAAAAATCTTAGGAGTTCAGTTCGACCCAGTGGGTGATAATTTTAATTACTCATACTCACCAGTCGAGGACGGTGAATTCACTAAGCGGTCCATCTTATCCAGCATCGCTCGAATTTTCGATCCTCTTGGTTGGGTCACACCATTTATTTTAAAAGCCAAATTACTTCTTCAAGATTTATGGCGCCTAAATCTTTCCTGGGACGAACCAGTGCCCAGAGACATACATCAAGAATGGCAACAATTTATCACGGATCTTCATAATTTAAAACTTATACAAATACCTCGTAGGAGTGTACCTCCTCAATCAAAAGAATTTCAACTCATTGGATTTTGTGATGGATCCACAAAAGCATACGGATGCTGTGTTTATCTTCGCATCGTTACCAGTCATGATGTCCAGACTTACCTATTGATTGCTAAGTCCAAGGTAGCACCTTTAAAGGTTCTAACAGTGAACCGTTTAGAACTTTGCAGTGCTGTGTTACTGTCCAAAGTGATAAATCGTGTCTATGCCTTGCTTAGTAAAAAACTTATTATCAGTAAAACCATCCTATTCACGGATAGTTCAACGGTATTGTCGTGGTTGAATACAGAGCCGCACAAACTTAAAACCTTTGTCGCGCACAGGGTAGTTTTAATCAACGATACGCCTGTGGCAACTGAATGGCGACACGTATCCACCCGCGATAACCCGGCGGATATCTGTAGCCGTGGATTATCATGCTTATCTTTGTCTTCATGTCAAATCTGGTGGTCAGGACCCTCGTGGTTGACTAGCGAACCCTCTACCTGGCCGACCTCAGCATTTGAGAAGCAAGAAAACGTTCCAGAACTTAAGCCTGCATTTCAATTGTGTCACGCTAGTGCTTCCCCAGAAGCAGACATTATTAACACCATCATGGAACGCCACTCCTCTCTTACCCGTGTGGTAAGAGGTGTAGCCTGGATCCACCGTTTCATCAGCAACGCTAAAGTTAAACGTTCTGAACGTAACCTTTCAACTTTCTTAACAGCAACAGAATTAGACCAATCTTTAGATCATTTAGCGAAACACGTTCAACATCATAGTTTCAAAGATGTTATGTCTTCACTTAAATGCAATAAACCTTTACCTAAACATTTACAAAAACTTTCTCCCTATTTGGACTCTCGCGGAATTCTGCGAGTGGGGGGACGCCTCAAGCACGCTTCCGTACCTGGTCGTGTCAAACATCCATACCTTCTACCTAAAACATCTAGGTTTTGTCATCTACTTATTGACTATTATCACCTAACTTACCTTCATTGTGGACCTCGTCTCCTTCAATCTTTAATTATGCGTAAATTCTGGATACTAGGTATTAGAAATCTTATCAGATCGCGGTTATCTAAATGCGTTACATGTTTTAAAGTCAAACCTACTCCATTTCAACCTATTCAAGGTAATCTTCCGCCGTCCCGGTTACACATGGGGCAATGCTTTCAAACCGTAGGTATTGATTTTGGAGGCCCGTTTTTTATAAAAGAGAGCGGACGCCGCAACGCTAAGTCGTATAAAGCTTACATTTGCCTCATAGTTTGTCACGCAGTTAAGGCAGTTCACCTAGAGCTGGTGACTGAACTCACATCTGAAGCGTTCATCGCAGCCTTTGACCGCTTCGTATCTCGCAGAGGTCGGTGTGAGACTGTAGTGACAGATGGGGGAACTAATTTCGTAGGGGCTAAGCGTTACTTATCGGAACTAGCTAAAATATTAGATGAAGATAGCGATATTATATCAAGTAAGCTCGCTTCTCGGGGTATCACGTGGAAAATAAATCCACCGTCAGGGGCTCATTTCGGTGGTATTTTCGAAAGTGGAATAAAAGCGACAAAGTACCATCTTAAACGCATTATCGGATCACAAACCCTTACCTATGAAGAATTCTATACAATCCTTACTAAGGTAGAAGCTATGTTGAATTCTAGACCCTTAGTTGAACTGTCATCTGATCCCAGTGAGGTCGACGCTTTGACGCCTGGTCACTTCCTCATTGGTCGGCCCTTAACATCTTTACCTGAACCGGTGTATGCTGAAAATGAGACCGTACGTACTCGTTGGCAGCTTTTACAACGCTTATCTCAAAGCTTTTGGCGAACTTGGCAGAGGGATTATTTGCATACGTTACAGCAGCGAATGAAATGGTTTAAGCACGGCGACTGTCAACCACAATTGAACGATCTTGTAACCATATATGAACCTAATTTACCCGCAAATAAATGGAAATTAGGCCGCGTTGTGCAGCTTCATCCAGGGGATGATAACATCGTTCGCGTTGTGACAGTCAAAACGTCTAATGGTTTACTTGTGAGACCTGCTGTCAAAATTTGTCCTCTTCCAATCACCAACTAACTAACTTCACCTTACATACTATCTTAATATACACTACATCTTATTTATCCTATATATAATTTTTCAATCATCTTATGCGTCATTTTTTACTTTATTTTTTTTTATCTTAAGTAATCACCATTTAACTAATACAGCATAACCCTTTAATCTAATCTTTTCATTGAATGACTTATGAATCCGCATAGTCAGAAGTATCTTAATTTTTTGGTATCTTGTGAAATCCCCAGTCGATTTGAAGTGGGGGGATATGAACAGGCTTTAGGATTAATTCCTTCCCCCTGCTCCCTTCCACACACCACTCGCCATCATTTCGACGCCTGTCAGAGCTGTCAGAACTCAAAGACAGTGAGTGACATATATCAAACGTCAAATGCCGCCAAGCAGTTCGAACTCAACCGTTGCGCCGGCCGGCTAGAAACTCAACCCGCGCGGGGAAAGTCAAAAAAACCCTAATCCAAGGAAGAAAATCTTAACGCAGTGTATCGTGTGGTGTTTCCCTGCTATCCTGTACGTGTGAGTACCTTTCCAATTGTAAATCTAACATCCTTAAGCCTGGGCCGTGAATCTAGGATTACTTGCCGGGCACATATCTTAACAGTAACCATATCTACTTTTTCAAATTTTCAAAACTGTGTCTAAAGGTATTACACCTTTATGGATAAGATATTGATTTGAATCATATCTAATATCTCTAATCGGTTACTTCTTCAATAAGTAATTCCTATACTTTAATCTGTATATTGTCTAGGTGGACGAGTGGGGTACCTGTACAGGTGATGAACCAAGTACAGGGCCCTTGCGACTTGTGAATGTAATGTGTTTTTATCAATAAAATATTTTTGATTTTGATTTTCGAATCTATTCACGACATATTTAATTTACGTATCAGCACTCAGCATATTTCAGAAGTTGCTACAATGTCACGGAGACGGATGAAGAACCCGATATATCGTACTTTTAAACAGCGCAAATATCTAACGTTTGCGTCTAAGTTAGCAAGCGACATATTTACTCTTCACTCGGCTATAAAGTGCGCAGCACACCAACACCGAACACATTATGAACACTGAAAAGGACATCGCCTTTGAATCGCTGCCATTAAAGTGGAGTGGTGTTAAGACAAAAGAGCCCTCCGCTCGAGTGTGCACGCGGCCTATCGCGTTGCCCAACCCCTGTTGACACTGCGAACATGCCTTTACATGTTGGATGTTTGTTGTTTTAATGCAATGCGACAAGTGCGTTTACGGTTCAAATTGTAGGGGCTCTGTTTTCGATTAATTTCATGTCAAACAGTTTTTAGTTTATAGAAAACAGTATCATCTATGTTAACGTAATAGCAGCACTTACATTTTTTTAGCAGTTTATCGCAAGAATTTTTAACGAACGAGGTAATTGAAGTAAACTGATAAACCTTAAATAAATCATTTAAAAACAATGACTAATTTACTTGAATCCTTGAATCGGTTAACAAAGTTTCAAAAAGTTGACCTTTCACGCCAATCCCTACTAATCAATAGTGCCTGAAAAGCGAGTTGGTTCGATTGCCTTAAAAAACATCGGAACTTTATACCATCTCTAACTTCTTTGACTGATAAACCAAATCATTACAGATAACTACAGTCGATATACCGAACGATCATGTCATACCTAGTAATTTACACCTTGTGAAAGTTTATAAAATGACTAGGAAATTGAAATTAATATATTTCCTGAGTATGTTGATATTAACATACATTTCCTAGTTCACCAGCTAGTGCAATTATTCAACGATAGGCAAAAGAAGCAATACGCTACCTGTGAAGTGCACACACAAACACACACACCGGCCGCCATTCGGAACAACTTTACACTGACGCTGTCACTGGATAAGTTGTAAGCGCGCGCGGGAATCAGTATTTTTACAAGCTTTTATTTAACTTGCATTGTATGTAAAATCTTGTATTTTCGGGTCAAATCTTGCAACTGAATTTTTTAGCTTCTATTTATAGAAATAATTTATAGAAGAAGAAGATCACACTTTTTCTTAAATGAATTACATCATTACTCATCTTTAAATGGGCCAATACCAACAAGAATACTTTCCTTGTTATCTTTAAATTTTTACATGTGATTTCAAAAACACATTACAATATTAATTACTAATTTACGAGGAAAAACATGCCCAAACTAAGGTCCAGCCCAGTCAACAAGAAGTGATATACATGATTTACATGATTTATATTGATAATACATATATATATATATATATTTATTTATATTAAGTAAAGTAGTCCATGATGTTAAAGCCCTCAACCAACTTTTTTATAGCATGAAGGGCTGATAGGGCGTCGTCTATGGACACTGGAGGAATTGCAAAATAAAATAATGGTCCTGAATGAAAACTCTATTTAAGTACACCTTTTTTAGGAATCTCCTGTCATAGCGCTACAGGAATACATCAGTACAGAGCTCATTTCACAGCCAGTAAAATTAGAGCTAAAAGTTATTGGCTAATCGAAGACATATTATTCAACTACTAATAATATCTATAAAAATATCTGAGCCATGGACATTACTTTTCAATCGATTTCAATCGATTTCAATCATCAATTTCAGGCGATGTTTCAATCTATCGCTTAGTCAGTTTGAGGGACTGAGTTTCTCAACTTCTTAGATGCTTTTATTATTTAATCTGAGACCTAGACATCTTAAAAGATGATTAGAGGTCTTAGGAATGGAAAAAAAATGTGTTTTTGTTTAAGTGTATATTATATAGTCGTACCTCATTAGAGAGTATTGTATTATTTTATCTGTCAAATCTGTAAAGGGGATTCCTGGTGTGCCAAAATACAGGCTTCGGCTTAGTTTGGACACCAGATCTCCCACAAAACAAATTATCACAATATACATGTACTTTAGTGCAATTAGGACATATTGTAATTTTTGTGTGGAGATAAAAATAAAAAGTTATTATTATTATTATTATTATTATTAAAAGTAAAGGTGGTGCCAACACATTCTTGTTTCAAATATGAGTTTATACTTATACTACAATATATATAAATTACAAATTATATATATTGTAGTATAAGTATATTATATATAAATATTATATATAAGTAAATTATATATAAACTACAAAGATGATAAATCCGTCAATCGAATCATAAAAAAAGCTTCATTATAATCTCAGACGCCATAGCAAAAATGCATAAGAAAGAGCACAGTTGCAAAGTCTAGCTACACCAATATGAATAAACGTGTCTGCTAGTTCTGGACCAGACCTGTTTACATTCAATACAATAGAAAAAAATTCAAAATATTTATAAAAACATCGCTCGTCCCTCCAAACTCGCACCCATCAATGCGCGATATTAACTGTCATTCGCGAATCGCAGCCGTGATTAATCGAGCGAGAACAGACAGACAGACGGACGCAGTCATTCCGATCCAATGTTAATTGCACCCTTTGTTGCTCTTAATTAAAACCTTATGCCGTGTATTGATTACGTACACCCGAAAACTGACGAAGAACAAGAATCTCGGTGTGCCTTTGTTGGCAAACTCGAGAGAGCGTGTCGTAGGGCTGTGCGATTTCGATTGTTTTTGTTTCGTATTGATTGTATTTGAATTTTTTTTTATAAATTATTTATTATTTTTTATATTTTTTTTAAATTATTCCTGTATGGATGACGCGAAATTGGACTTATCGGCCTCTGCTCGACGAAGCTGGAGAAGAAAAATTTCTGACCGTTCCAAAATGCTTAAATTTTTATATTTGAACTTCTAGCAACTGCATAAACCCCACTGTTTATATTTTTATTTTGGGAGTAACTATATCATATACCTATAGTAGGGGGGCCCATGATGCTAAATGTGGAGTTACTCGAGCGTCACGGAAACCTATTAGATTTGGTAGATTAGATAATAGGAAGAGTAAATGGTCCTATAATGTTTCCACTTTCAGCGGTGGGGAAAGCGTCTACAGATTTTCAATATTGTAAAGAAAACAATGACATGGAATGACTTAAGCGTGTCACAATGTCCCTGATATGAAATATATTTTAATCTGCCGATTTGCATGGTGGGGGTGTCCATGCGGAAGGGTTGAAAACAAGAAAAGTCAGATTTTCAGAGGGGGTGTTCAGTGAACTCTACAGATGCTACCATTACTTAGACTGACGATTTGGAAGTGACGCAAGCTCGCAGCGAATTCCTGAAAATATAAAAAAAAATCGCCATCTGGAAATACTCGAGCGCGTCAGATTAGCATATTGATAGTTCATCATGAAGTCCCAGCCATAGTGCCCAAAGTCAGATGAGATCTTTTGAGAGATATTAATCTGACAACTTGAAAAAAAAAAATTTTATTTTTAATGGTGTCATGGCATCGGAAAGCAGTGTGACGAAAGTTTACCCTCGCTGCACACTCTGATCTTAATTGATGATTTTTGTTACTTTCGGCTTGCGGAAATTGTCAGAGTATATTTTTTTGTTATTTTGATACCTTTAAAATAAAAAAATTAACCATGCTCCAGTTAGTCAAACATCGATTTTTTGCAATTTTGTTACCTTCCTACTCCCGGTTACGCTCAAATCGTCAGATTAGTAAAATATACACTTTTTAGCTAGTAATTAACCCCCCGTTATCTTAATCTGACGCGCTCGAGTATTTCAGACGATCGATTTTTTTACTAATCTGATGGGTTCCCCTGAGCACACACCCCCTTATATTAAGGGCTCATACTGGCTGGAGGTACTTAGGTATAAATATGTAAGATATTCTTATGTATATTAATCTGCCGCGATCGAGTAAATTCAAAAATCCCCTCTTGGGCTCCCCTAAACCACATACCTATTGCTTAGGAGCTAGTTAGAATAGAACATATTTTTTGATGTGCTCAGTGTTATAATAACGGAGAAAGTATTTATTTATGCTAGTATTATTAGAATTATTATATTATTATTAAGTAGTAATATTTATTAAAATAAATAAAACATGATAAACAAATGAATGTTCGGGTAAGTTAATATTAACTACCGCGCTAACTAATTAAATTATTAACATAACATTCATTGCCTGGATCTAATAGAAGTTGATATAAAAAGGCGTTTTAAAAACACCTTTAATAGGCATGCCCTCGCGTTTTATATCCTGCCAGTAATTAAAAGCGTAATTTTATTTCCTTGTGCCTTCTTGTAAGGATACGTGTAAGGAATACGATGTTTCGGATTTCCTATACATGATAAGAATTATCAGGTATGTCTTACTACCGACACTGACAAATTAATATCTAAACATAGTTACTTGTTTATACATTTCTGAATTTAAGTATTATACATGTAGGTATGTTTTCTTCCCCCCCGGGGGTTGCTCGCTCCCCCCCGGGGGTTGCTCGCCTTGTCGTGGCGGGGGGGCTTAGTAACCGTGGACTGGTCACCCACGGTGAAGCCAAGAGGCAACCAGGGCCGGCCTGTTTGGGCTGCCGGCTGGCCCGAGGAGGGCGCTCCCAGCGGGCTGAACAAGTCCGCTGCGGACGCGCTTGGAGGTGGGACCGTGGAAGATAGGGTGCACCGTTCTCCCTATCTTCTGCGGCCGTGGAGGGATCGCAGGGGGAGAGGCGTGTTGGTATTACGGTGCGCCACTCTCCCTACCCCCTGCGAGCTGGCGGGGCCGTTCCGCCGAAACGGCATTGGTGGGGCCGCAGAGGAAGAGGCATGTCGGTATTACGGTGCGCCGCTTGCTTTATCCTCTGCGGCCGAGGTGTGGTCGGTGGAGGAACCACAGACTTGATCCTCCACCGGGTACCAGTCATCTGGTATCCATGGCCTCCTAGTTAGCAGACTCAGGGGGAGTTTGCTACAGTACTGGTGGAGGCCGAGGAGGGAGGCGCACCTTACCATCTGGTGCGCCCATCGTGGAGGGCCTTCGGGCTTTCGCGATGGAGCCGCTTGTGGGCGGCTGCCGCTGGCGGGGTCGCGGATGTGTGCGAAAGCGTTCCCGTGACCCCGTCACAAGGCGGCGAGGAGGAAGATGGGGGGGTTTTTAGTGGGTATACCGTGGGTCTCATTAGCCTATACGGGAGTCCCACATAACCACTCGGGTGCCCCCTGCGCCCGAGTGGTATGCGTAATGCATTTTCCCCCCCGAAAAAAAAAAAAGGTATGTTTTCTTCTTTTTTATTAATAGGAACATAAATATCAATGTAAATTCATAACATCATCTCAACTCTACTTATTCACTAGTGAAAACAATAGGTATTGAAAGTTATTTCTTAATGTTTAAGAATGTTATATTTTAAAATAATAATTAAATGAATAGAAAATGTACTCAAAACTTTGCTTTCTAAAAATATATGCAAGGATTGAGATCATAATTATGTAGTAAGTTATTAAATATTTAAAACATTGTATTTTTGCCGTTTCATAACTTTCGTGTATAGGCAGGTAGGTACCTACATGGTCACAGAACATCACTAGTGCGTACGCGCGGCAATTCCGCCATGTAAACTTTCCCGTTTTTGTATCGAACTTCGTAATCAGTTGTAGTTTGTGTATATCCACGGTAGAAAGGAAAAATTGACTAAGCGACATTGAGCTAACTTTACAGGAGAGCAGTTTAAAGTTGAATTCTTAGAAAAGTTGTTGTATAATATGCCACAATATAGACGATAAAATAAGGATTCCTACACAGTAAGAATAATTTCGATAGGAGGATTACAAAAAAAAAATGTTTTTTTTTCTAAAAACTCCAACTTTAAACTGCTCTCCTGTAAAGTTAGCTCAATGTCGCTTAGTCAATTTTTCCTTTCAAGCATCGATATATATCCAGGTATAGTATATCGAACTGCCCGCGGCTTTTCCTGCGTTTTCGGGGATTATAAATACCCTAAGTCCTATTCCAGATCATAGTCTATCTTTATCTATATCTTTATCGTATAGCTTTTTTTCGAGTGCCTTAGGGCAGCGGGAATTGAATCCGGTCTTTAATACCAAATTTAGAAACTGCCCATACAAACAACAGAGATACTGTAAAGTATGACCAAATTTAAAATAATAATATTATAACTCATGGTTAAACACTGTACCTTGAACATGCATTTCTGTTGTCAAAATATTCAACAGTCATCCTCAGGCCAGGCCTCTTCTAATTGGCGCCACCAGGACCGGTCCCGAACTCGTTCCAGCTTTCCTAATCTCTCAAACAACAAATCTTAAAAGATGTCATTATTTTTCATTCATCACAACTAATCCGTTCGCTCCATCGGATGTCTTACCTTTAAATCTAAATACTTGTTTTAAAAAAAAAATAAAAAACAATCTGAGATCCATCAACGTCGACAAATGGCGGGAGATTCGGATGATCGTTTCCGCTCTTCATTCGTTCATTCGCTCATTCGTTCGGTTGTTGAGTGTTATTTGATAGCCCAGTGCCTTGTTAGCGCGTAAATGCTATTCAAAATTCAATTAAGCGGTCATAACAATATAACGCCTCGATGGTTTAAAACTCACGGACTCGTCAACGGGTTGAGACGAGAAAAGGATAAAAAAACTTGTTCTTTTAATGTTAGGATAGGCTAACAAAACAATGACTAGTCGATGTTCCTAAATTAATAGCTGAGAAATAGTCATTATCATGCATATTATTATGTTGTATTGAACCAATTTACAGGTACACTAGCCAGTTAATTATAATACATACTTGTAAATGCATACCAATATTTTAACGGGTTATTCACGACAAAAAATCGAGATTGATGAATTATCTTTATTACCGTTATTAAAATAGTATAAGAAATGTTCTTAGGTAGTTAGTATAAAAGTAAATGGTTTTGATATTTAAATGCTTTGCGCGCTCTGTTAATTTAGATTTCGTATCGTATCGTACTCATGTCTTTCAGCTTCTCAAATAATTACTAAAATATATTTAATTATACCAGATGTATATTATCGTAATTAGCAGTTTGAGCATTTGTTCTGTCGTCGGTAAAGAAATATCACTGTCCTTTCCAATCCAATCGCAACGAACACGCTGACGCGGAGACGCGAAAGCTTCCTCTGCAAAAGTAGACAAGTTTAAAACGAACCCTATTCAAATATCAATTATTGCTGGTAATGTTAAACGATTCAACACTCGTACTAATTATTTTATTTATATCTCCGCTCGCCTTTTGTCTCGAATGAATGGAACCGTCGTCATTCAGCCGCTGAATGGCTTGTGAACGAATGAAACACGATACAGGAATTATGCGAGCTAATGTGTGCAGATATTCCTACTAGAAATTTGACACGTTTTCGAATAATACGCGGTGGTTGTTCATTAGTTGTGTGATGCCTTTTTACTTCTTCAAGATGGCGGCTTTTGGTATTCTGCACAGGCTGCCAGTGTCCCGCGGTAAATGTTTGTTTATTTTATTTTCGTAATTATATTGTAGAATACGAAGTAAAAAATAAACGTATTATTAACTGAGCAAAGTAGTTATTACTTACCAACAAATCAATAAGATTCTCAAGGAATTGAAGTATAATATTGAAATAGACAAGGCTGAGGAATATGTACCATACGAGTTGTGATTATGATGGTTAGCACATTTTGTATGACAAACGCTGAAGTATTATTACTAGAGTACAGAACCTACAGCGCAAACACGATAATGTCCCAATCAATTGACGCCAATGGGCTTCAATTTTGAATGGATTCGTTCGATTTTGAAAAGAGAACGGGGTCTCTATTTGATAAAAAAACCTCCCGGCGGGACACACATTTTGTACGAGATGTCTGTTCTATGACATTTTACTTCAATGATGACAAAGGATGTTTTGTTCAAGTACGTGAGATAGCTTGCCGATCCATGGAGACACCGCTGTCTATGAGGAAATCGCTATGGATAGCGACAGATATGCTTTGCTCGAGTTTTCCGGTTTAATAAGCACCCCATATTCCTATAATTCCCTACCGTACTCTATAACGGACTCCAGATTATGGTCCTATTATGGTAAAAATCTTAAAAATTATGTTAAAAATATTATGGTATTATGGCATCCGATTATGGTAAAAATCCTTTCTGTAGTTTTTGCGTGAGAGAGCAATAAATATCCTTACAAACTTTCACATCTATCTACTCGTATCTGTATATATATAAAAGGCAAAAGTGATTGACTGACGTATCAATGTACAGGCAAAACCCTTAGGGCTAGAAACTTAAAATTTCACACACGTATTGCTCTCATGATGTAGACATCCACTAAGGAAGGATTTTTCAAAATTCAACCCCCAAGGGAGTGAATATGATAAATATGATAAGCATAATTGGACGTAGTTTAAGAAAAACGTTCCAATCCACAATCATAACATTTTGAGAAAATCGAGTTTTAAGTTCAACCCTGTATTTACTTCATCAAATTACTTTAGTTTAATCTTCAAGATTTGATAACCTGTAGATATTAAGCGTTTTAAAGTTTTTAGTTAACCTTATTTAAGACTTGCAAGTATTAACTCAATGCGATATAAATGTGGATTGGAACGTTTTTCAAAAACTACGTCCAATTTCCGTGTGCGAAGCTGCGGGCAATAGCTAATTTATAATATTAGTAGAATAGGAAGTAGAATGTAAGTAAGTCAGTTAGTTACAATGCAGTACAATACACACATCATTCATGCGAGCTATGCGGATTGCAAGGTACTAATGGTTTTCAAGAATGTGTCAATACAAGTTAAACTTCAATGAATCTAGTTGAGCAAATTATTTACAACGAAGTCACAATGTTGATTGACGAGCCGATAAAATAGCAGTTATTTATATGGATAAATAGTTTGTAAATAAAGTTTTATTTTTACTAGATATTACTTAAGTTTGAAATAAGAAGTAATCGAAGGTGAATACACTCTTTATGTTTTATGAACTAATAATTTCAAATATGTATTGTTGTGGAAACTTTTACATTCCACATCCGTGAAAGGATTTTTTACAAAAGCGTACAAACGACCAGCACAATTATTGTTTATTTTATAGTGCGGTTATTAGTTTTAATGCCGTTATACTTAAGATAAATAAATTCATAATACTAAATGTAGGAACTACCGATGCATTATTGACTACTCCCTAGTATTTTTTTTGTACCCTGAAGGGCAGACGAAAAAGCATACGGATCACCTGATGGTAAGTGGTTACCGTCGCCTATGGACATGAGCAACACCAGAGGAATTGCCAATGCAACGCCGGCCCTGAAGGAGAACTCTTTTCACACCTTTTTTGAAGAACTCCATGTCATAGCGCTCCGGGAATATCTTCCTTCTGGAAGCCCATTCCACAGTCTGCACGTACGAGGCAAAAAAGTTTGTGAAAATCGGACTGTAGAGGTATTGAACTAGAATCTAGAAAAACATCCGAACATTCCCCATTTGTACTTGAAAACTTAATTATTAACATTTACTTGGTAATTGCTACAACTTGGTAGTAAGCACAAGCATAAAAGATTTAGCACATAAGGTACATACATAAAAGATTTAGCACCGTAACCTTCACAATCCTATTTATGGCTCACTGTTGAATTGATATCAAGGATGGATGGATAACAAGGGAAGAAGACAAACTCTCCTCAAATCACATAAAAAAATGTGCCCATTGCCTGTCTCAAAGGCGTAGAAAAATTTAAATCACCAGCGGTATTTCTATGATCAACGAAATAGGTCTTAATTCTGAGTTCATGTTTTTATTGATCAAAGTCGCCTAAAGCTTTCTTTAATCCTAATCTTTGACGACCCGCGTGGCGCAATGGTTACCTAAAACCGGATCGCTGCGCCACGGGTCCTGGGTTCGAGTCCCAGCGAGGCGGAAATTTGAATGATGAGTTTGAATTTCTGTTCTCGGTCTGGGTGTGAGTGTCCTTGTCTTGTGTGTTGTCCATGGCACCCACGACACAGGGAATCCTAGTGTGGGACTATGAGTGTGAAGCGTTATTTATTTATTAATTTATTTATTTAATGGGATTAAGTGGAATCCATTAATGGATTACCTTAAAAACCTGTTAAAGTTGGGGATGTTAGATTCCAAAATTTCAGAACCGCAGTCTTGCCCTAATCAACTAAATATCTTGAATGAAAGTACAATGAAAGAAAAATCATAATTCATTTCGTCATTTTCCAATTACCTGATCCTACATTCATATACAATTTCGTCACTTATTATAACAGAAACAGCATTCATACCGTGGCTATCGGTCAATCATGGTACAATGGCGGTCACTCTGTCCAGCGATTGTCAAACGCACGCCTTTGATTCACACGGACCTCTACCGTAATAAGCCTCCTACTGATTGTACTATACCCTCAAGCAAGACTGACGTAACTCCAACTAGCTTTAGAGGGAATATGAGCCTTAACTAAGCGTCATAAGAATCAATATCCAAAGGAGCAGAAATGAGATGATGTGTCTGGTTGTACTGGAAAATTGTGTAGACATTCACCAAGTAATAGACAAAAGGAATCGAGGGTACAGCGAATTTAAGTCGTATGTCTTGGAGAGAGAATTTAATTTAAGTTGTAGTCCTGTAGACCCAGGTTGTAGTATGGATGTATTATTTGGGAGTAAATCGAAATAATGCGTCAGTGTCCAGTGTTGTTTTGTGGATTAACGCCCGCTGTTTTTCTTACTAATTGGGCGAGGAATCAAAGATTTTTGTATTGTCATAGGGTGGATTGATTTACCGTTCACTGTGAGACATTAATTGGCTATTATGATGCTCTGTGGGAGACTGGAAATCATCTTTCATAGTCCGCGTAATTTTTAGTTGGTTTGTGTCTATCTACTTAATTCTTTTAGTGTTGCTTATGTATTTTAAATTTACTGAATGGTGGCATGTTGAAGAGGCATCTTTTCAAGAGGAGAAATCCATTCTTAATAATGAACTATTAACGGTGTATTTATTTATTTATTTATTCTTTATTGACCACATTATTACCTTCATTCACTGTTTTTTTATTATTATTATTGTTAGTATGTTTTGTTTGTCATTTTGATATATATACTTTTTTTTTCTCTTTCTTCTCTCTATTTCACCTTTTCACACTGTAATACCTTATGTAGGTACGCCTATACCCAATTTATATTCTTGCTGTTTTCTTGCTACTGCTGGGTTGCCTGGAAGAAATCGCTACAAAGCGATAAGGTCGCCCATTGTTTTGTATTCTTTTTTCTTGTGCTCTTATGTATATTATTGTATGGTGTACAAACAATAAAGTGTTAAATAAATAAATAAATAAATATTATATTACGGTACAATTGGCGAGCTTAATGCATTCTCTACCAGCTAACCAAGTATTAAAATAATATCTAGTTGCTTCATCGGCTATAATTATTACGAAAAGTTAGTGTTTTATAATTCTGCAATCCGAAGAGCTCTGTCATAAAGTGCTACTACGAAAGCTCTAGTTAAAAGTTGAGTAGGCGTTGCGTTGCACGAGATCTAAAACTTTTACAAACTTAAAACAATCTATACAAATATGTAAATAAAATTAGAGTGTCTGTTAGTAATATTAAAATAACCGCATTTTATTAAGTGCATTTGGATGAACACACGATATAATATAACCAAAACAACATTTTTTTACAATTTTTGTATGTCTGTCTGTTTGTTTCGACTAATCTCTGAAATGGCTGGACCGATTTTGACGGGCCTTTCACTGTCAGATAGCTGATGTAACACGAAAAAATTAGTTTCAGAAAAAAACGTGATACGAAGTTCGCTGGGTCAGCTAGTATTGAATATGATTACATGATTAGTTAAATACATCCATTCATTAACGCTATACGTTAATTACCATTAGTCTAGAGTATTACGATGGTTGTAAGTTTAAAGCGCTTTCGAACGCGCGAACGGGCAAGTCCCACGTTATCACAGTAGTAAATGGTAATAACGCTATTAAGAAGCAATTTGTTGGTATGTGAGCGGTATGCGGCCACGAAATATTAGAGGCCATTAGGCTAGGTATATCAACCGACTCTAAACGTCGTCATCTAATTGCTTTTTATGTTCCAAGGTTTGAAGGTTTCAAACTTTGGGATATGAGTACGTACACATTTGTTGTTTATTTTTAACTTGCTATGTTTTCGGACGTTGCTGACAAGCTAGTAGACTGCGAGTTCATGGCAACGCTTTACCATCCACGACTACATTACCACTTACCATCAGGTGGGATTGTAGTCAAGAATTTACTTTGTTTGTAAAAAAGTGATCACCTTAAAAATATAACTATATATACAATAATAATATCTAGTAAATACATAACCAACATAAGGAACCTTCTCCAAGCGAGTTGAACTCGCACTTCTCATTTTAATAAAATAATAAATAAATAAAAATTATTTATTTCAGGAAATTGCAGCCCATAAAAGTTAGTAACAATTTATTACTATTAATAATTTAAATTATTTTTCCAAATAATAGTTGTGCCAGGAATGTTTACCAAATGAGACTCATCTAAATACATAAATGGACTATACACGCTATAACAGCTACAAACTTGTTAGCTAGTAATTACCTACCTGTATAAACTTAACTAGACAATGAGCAATCAATTACGAATTAATATCCCACTATGAGCAACTCGCAAATGTCATTCCGCGATACACAACACCTAATAATATCTTACATGACCAAGTGAAAACTCAAGTAATGAAGCTTCCAGCTGAGCTAGACTAGCGCCGGAGGGCAGACACTAGACATTGGACACTAGGGGACACTAGACTCATTTGCCGCGGAGACTTCAAACGACACCGCCCCGACACCGCCCCGACACCATGATGGATGGTACAAGCCATACGACACGTTTCCTGTATATTGCTAAATAAATCGACAGACATGAAGACACATTTAAGGTGTATCCGCTTACTATGATTTTTTTGAGAGTTGAAGCGTGCATTTTGACTGTTAATATTTTCAATTCATTTAAAATCAACAAATTAATGCCAAATTCTTCTTTTTGCAATTTAGAGAAACGAAAATAGCGAAATAATGAAAAGAGCTATCTATAGATCGCCGTCACACTGAAACTTTGCCGGCTAACGTTCATTATATCACTAATCTATACTAATATTATAAAGAGGAAAGATTTGATTGTTTGCATTGAATAGGCTCCGAAACTACCGAACCGATTTGAAAAATTATTTCACTGTTGGGAAGCTATACTATCCCCGGGTGACATAGGCTATATTATATTATTTTTTTTACTATTTTTCCCAAAGCGAAGCGAGGACGATATCCTAGTAAGTATTCTATAAAATCGTCTTTGTTCTGAACAGAAACAGAGCATTCTTTCATCGTTCTATGTCTGTTATTCTTTCTTCTCATTAAGATTAACAAAGACTAATCTTGGTCTAGCTTTAGCTCTAAGTTCGTGCGATGTAACAAATCCTACATTTATCAATCCTGTAACAAATTCTTCGCATACCGCGCTCGCTTATCCTACAGACCAGATTGGAGTCCAATCGACCTACTAATTATACAACTGGTGTATCGACATATTTTTACGAGCGGTGCAATATACGGCTGGAAACTGACTTTCCAATATTGAAGCAGAATCCCGCACAATGGTTCATTTGCTTAGAACAATGCTCTTGTAAATTAAGAAATGTAGGAACAAAGATAACACGACAACATCATGTTAAAGTAATATTAACTTGCGTATTTTACTGTAGGTACAGTTACCGGCGGAGTGTTCAAAGTATCGCCGGTATGAATGAATGATGAGTGCAGTTATTGCATTAGATCGGAGTACGTGTGGTCGTAAAGATGTCATATGTAATTCTACTGAGATACTTGCAAGTTGGTATCTATCATATTCTATTTTGTTTATACGTACCTATGTACATATACCTAACATGATTGCTTCAAATACGTATATTATTGTATAAGCGTGTATTATCACAATTGTGTACATTTAAATATGCATTACAATTTATCTGTATAACTATAAAAGGCAAAAGTGATTGACTGATGTATCAATGCACAGGCCAAACCCTTAGGGCTAGAAACTTGAAATTTTGCACATGAATTCCTTTTATGACGTAGGCATTCATTAAGGAAAGATTTTTCAAAATTCATCCCCCAAGGGGGTGAAATTGGGGACAAATATGATAAACATAATTTCCGCGTGCGAAGCTGCGGGCAACAGCTAGACTAGCTGATCTAGTTTATGATATAATGACACCTAACAGGGTTTGGTCGAAGTCAGGGGTAACCCTGATGGAGGACCGTAGCGGTTCTGACCTCCAAGTCGATCGTCGGAACTGGCACAATAATGTCTGTCTCTACCAGGAATCAATACCTCGGCAGTATCATTACCAACTAACTACAGGGTCATCTAACCAATTATATTTAGATTCAGGCGTTGATACCTGTAAGTTCTTTAGACAGATCTGATATAACATTATCTCGCACTCATCAGATATCACTCATCATTATTCCGTTGATAACTATTCCGGCTTTCCTCATACAAAAAGCGTGAAAGCCATAGATCATCACTACGACCAAATGCCAAGCTACATCTACCTCACAGTTGATGGAGAAGTCAGACAAGCAGAGCTCAAGAAAGTTTTCTTAACCGCAAAATTTGAACACTTAAATATTGAATTCAAGGCACTCGGTTGTCATTTAGTACGTAGTGGGTAGTGTGTTCTTACCTATCATCAAACATGAAAAATTCACAAGAGAAACTATACAGATAACTCCGATTTGATTAAAAAAAATCATCAAATGCTACAACCCGACTGAAACCATACATAAGGACATAAAGATAAGCAAGTTACTATGCAAATCGTTGTATCGAGACCCTCTACAGCGTACAAAAAGCATTGAGTCGCAAACCTATTGAAGTCACAGCAAAAAGCATTGAAGTCCTTGCAAAAAGTACTAGGCTCGCATATAATGAAGCGGGCTCATCGCTAATTCACTAAACCGGCGGCTCTAAGCCGTGCGACTCGCGCGATTATAACGAGGTGCCAATAAATCATCTCTCGCCGCCCGCCCCCTGATTTAATATTGTCATAATAATAAAAACGCGCGTTAACGCACCGCGGACAAACACAAAATGGCCGCGCAGACGCGACATTTGATTGATGTTTCTGCTTGAATCAAAGGTATTTGAAAATAACCTGAAATCTATACAAATCTTTGTATACATTTCAAATCTCTTATCAGATGATTTTGTAAGTTGCTTAATATTTTTATTTATTCTAGACACCAAGCCTCCCGTGAATCAGTATTTACTGATAAAACTGCTGAAAAATGCAAAGTACATTTTGCGATTAAGGCATTCAAATAGATTGACACACTTTGTGTAGGTTGATACAACATAGCTACAATTACACAAAATAAAGATTTTGTTAGGTATATTGTCAATTTTCGTAACAACACGTACATGTTCCCATCTACTTTTGTTATCAGTATCACTGTAGCACCTTTAAATGACTCATGTCCCTCAAACTCATTAGCTCTATAGGCATAAAACCGCGCTCGAAACTACAGATATCCCACGCGATCTTTGCCCGCAATCCGCCGTCTCTGCGTTTTATGTCTGATGACCTTTTTTGTCCCACTTCGGTAAAGCTTTTGACACCTGCGTGATAGCAACTTTAATTTGCCCCGGGGTGGTTAATGTTGAAACATCAATAACACTTAGCGTCGCTGCGGCGGTCGCGCCGACCAACCCATAATTAAGGGTTTAAAATTGATACGTTAAGGAATTGACGATGTATTAACCTCTAAAGAGAGTTGGGTACTTCCAATTTCAATTTAGATTGTCGGAATCTGATGCTATCCTAATAAAGATGTCAGCGATCGTATCGGAAGTGATATTTATTTACGTCCGGTCGAAAGGTTATGATGACTTAATTCTGCTTTTAGATATGATGACAACACGCAATCTTGGTAATTATAGTTTGTTTCATCTGCAAAAGATAATTTATTATTTTTTTATAGAGGCTTGCTTCATCATAATGATAAAATTTAAAGTTTACCTTGTTGTGGTTGTCTTAATTTTCCCTGACAAGAAGCTTACACCGTTACAACATTATAATGAACATACGTCGCAGGTAACTAGGTAATATAATACATAATCTAATATTTCGTACAACCAAAACCAGTGTAAGCGTTAATTGACCCTTCACTCCATAGGTAAGGTCGACTCACACTGCACAGCTTGCCAATTATTGAAGTAGGTAAGAATCTTACTTTACCTTACAGAAGTTAAAGGATAGATTTACGAGAATTTCTCTCCCGATAACATAAAAATATTGTCACCAGCCTACCTAAAACGTTCAAAATAGGGGCCTATTTGTTAATTCCCCGTTGACTAACACTTAATTGAACCCTATTTATCATTCAAATCGTAATTGTTCACCTCACGTTAAACAACCAATTGGTTTGCGAAACTACTCATTATTAAAATGACCACCGCAAAAAACCTTTTAGCTAACAAGCAAAACATTACAATCTGTTTTTACACGATTGCTTCTGTTAAGCTCGAGGATTTGTTGAAATCTTTCAACTCGATTAAGTAAACTTTTATTAACTAAATGATCCCCCTATCAGACAGTAGATTGGTGGTCTTTATGATGACGTTGATGCAGGTGGGTCATCATTCCTCTTCTGGTTGATAGCAGTCCTGGGGTCAGGACCTCGCTTGTAGCAGAACATCGATGGTAATTTTCTCTTTCACTTCTCTTTAATGTTTAGCTTATTATAGAGATGTTGTTGCGACGCGCGACGTGCAGTCATGCACGCAGACGTGCATCCATGGTATTCTGAGTAGCTGTCTCTAACACCAGGTGGTTTTGTTTTAGGTCTACGGCATCATGTTTTCATGGATCTTGAAGTCAAATTGGCCAAGTTTCGGCAGCGTAGAGAAACACGAGGAAAAAACTTATCAACTGGAGCTTTTTGTTTTTTCTGATAGGGAAAAATAACTTCTTATCAACCGGAGCTTTTTGTTTTTTCTGATAGTCCAAATTTTGTTTGTCTATTACAAACATTTCGACTACTAGAATCGTACCTACTATCTCTAGGTATATCTACCAAAAGCAAACTGTTTTAGTTTAAAGTGATTAAGTTTCTGTTAGATTCCGTCTGCTACATCGAATTATAATCAACGAAGCTTATTATAAATACATATTTGGGATCTGTTAGAGGCACGTTTAGTATGTTTCACTGAACTCAGTCTATTTATCTTCCTTTCTTATTTTATTGTCAATAAAGTTGTCCAGACTTACTACAATACCTTTAGCTTTAATTTCATTTCGATTTCAGAAGCTATCAATGTCCTGAAAGACCGATCTCACAAATTGATAAAAAATGATATAGTAATAATACCGTGATCAATGCTCATACGCTTAGATGTAATGTAATTTTATGAGGTGGATCAGACCCACATCTAATTTTGGTGCCATAGTTTTTTAGTGTTTAACTTCTTTAGAATCGATTTTCATACTTAAGCCCGCGGTATGAAAATTTATGAGGAGTAAAATCAAACTTTCTCCGTTACGTTATGCGTTGTGTTATTTATTGTAAATTTGTGTAAATAAAAACATCACGTTAAATTAAATGATTAATATAAATAAATGTATCAAGCATACTTTTAGTAATATACAAAATGCGATCATTTACCCTCATTTACTAATCCATAATTAATATATCTATACTAATATTATAAAGAGGAAAGATTTGATTGTTTGCATTGAATAGGCTCCGAAACTACCGAACCGATTTGAAAACTTCTTACACTGTTGGGAAGCTACACTATCCCCGAGTGACATAGGCTATATTATATTTTTTTTACTATTTTTCCCGAAGCGAAACGAGGGCGTTTTCTTAATTTTATAATGTTAGGTGTGTAGTGAGGAGTAAACTCCAGTCGTGCATCGGAGCTGACACACAACTTTGTATCAATCCCAGAAGTGATGGGAGGGCAAGAGAATGCGAGTTGACATCCTGAACTACCAATGCCAATTCGTTGACAGGCCCGACAAAACATATCGTGCGACAACAGGCGTCGACACGTCACACGACGTGTGAAATGATGTGAACAGACGTGAATCAAAACATCCCACCTGTTCGCAACATCAATCAGTGGCGACGGAATCAGATATCATCTATAAAAATTATGGTCGGTCCATTTGTGCGTCTCAGTTCACGGTATGTGGGGGGAATGTGGTCGGGACATACATCAAATTTGATACACACTCTCGTTATGCGCTTGCGGTAAAAACTTTGGACAGCTTTTTCATCGGTTGGTCCAAGTGTGGAAAGGGTTATGACCCTATGACTAATATATGAAAATAAAAATAAATGTCTTCCCTGTTTCGCTAAAAGAAAAAGAAGAGAGAAGTTACGTGTGCTAGTTGTGCGGCCTGTAAAATCGTTTCTATTTGTCGAAGTTAGCCTGCATACCTAATGTACCTACCTACGTAGTTTATGTATTGAATACTTGGGTGTTTATAATACCTACTTTCAGCGTAAGGACCTAGCTAGATGCTTATAATACTTTCTGTAATTACTAAAACAAAAATCAGATTAAATAGGTTAGGTCATAAAATAAGTAATTAAGTAAAAATACCCGTAATAAAATTTGATAAAATTAATAAAAGACATATTTTGGTAATTTTTTAAGTAGGTATTAAATTTCCAAATTCAAACAGCAGTCTGAATCAGGCATCCGCTAACCACCTACGCTTCTCCCGTGTCCCACCCAGCCACTAATGACGAGTTTGGGAAAAGCGTTTAAGCTGACGGCCGCGGACATTCGCCACACCACGCTGCCCGGATGAATAGCCTCTGATCGCACCTCACACCACACGCCGACAACAATATACACACATTATTTAAAAAAATTACACACACATGCACATATAAAATAATATAAGAATATCTGTACTACACACAAGGAATTCGCCATCCAGCCGTTAAGGTGCGTTGTAGCTCTGAAAACCATTTTGTCTTTTATTTCTATTTCGCACGCGGAAATTATGCTTATCATATTTATTCCCTATTCATCCCCTTGGGGGTTTAATTTAAAAAAAAATCCTTCCTTAGTGGATGCCTAATGCCTGGGTGAATTTCAACAAACTCGAATTTTGCCTAATTACAGTGGCGAATTTAAATTTGCTGTTTCTGATAAAATTTTTTGGCCTAAATAATAGATAAAGAGTTGTACTAATTAATCATATACTAGAGATCGAAAAAAAATGATTAGTTCATGAGATATTTCCATTTGAAATTATCAAATGCCACCGAAATTATTAAAGGACCACCGGAATTAAAATCCAAGCCACCGAAATTGATTAAATTTAAACTTGATGTATCTAATACACTTTATTTGGCATAAATGATATGTACATAGTAGTGATAATTAGTCATATAGTAGAGATTGAAAAAAAAATTATTTGTTCCGGAGATATTATCAAATTACACTATCAAATGCCACCGAAATTAGGACCACTGGAATTAGAATTTGATCCACCGAAATTGATTTACGCCCATGAGAAATCATAAAGGCAGGATCATTCAATACTTTAAAGATATTATGTACATTTTGAAGAATAGGAGTCTAGATGAACGGACTCCTTTTAGCGGTAATTAGACAGGCCCATTGCACTTCTGAGCCATGTTTATAAGCTGTTTTCGAGAGTCATCCGCCATCATGTCCGTCAGAGTACACGACACAGCAACGAACCCCATCCAACTGCAGAGAAGTGTCAGACAAGGATGTCATATCCCCAAAACTGTTCACCGCTTTGTTGGTAGACGTGTTCAAGCTGATGGAGTGGAAACAACATGGCATTAACATCAATGGCGAATACATCACACACCTACGGTATACCGATGATATAGTCATCCTGGCGGGTTCCCTGGAAGAACTTGGAACAATGCTCGGGGGACTTAAACAGCGCCTCACAACGGGTGGGTCTTAAATCATGTCGAATGTCCATGTCACACCCGTATCGGTTGTTGTTGACGGCGTTGCTCTCGAAGTTCTAGACGAATACAATTACCTGGGACAAGTGATCCAGATGGGTAAGTCCAACTTCGAGAAAGAAGTCACTTGTAGAATCCAACTCGGATGAGCTGCGTTCGGGAAACTCCGTCATACATTGTCGTCCAAAACACTACCTCAATGCCAGAAGTTTAAGGTGTTCGAGCAGTTTGTGTTGCCGGTGATCACATACGAATCCGAGACGTGGTGCTTTACTATTGGCCTAATCCACAACCTCAGAGAAGCGCAGCGGGCTATGGAGAAGGCTATGCTTGGTAATTCTCTACATGATCGCATCAGAAATGAGGAGATCCGTAGACGAACAAGGGTAACCGACATAGCTCGAAGAATTAGCCGGCTGAAGTGGCAATGGGCGGGCCACATATTGCGAAGGACCGATAACCGTTGGGTAAGAACGGTCCTCGAATGGCGCCCACGTCTCGGAAAAAGGAGCATAGGATGATAGGACGCCCCCCGACCAGGTGGACAGACGACCTGAAGAAGACAGCGGGCATCCGCTGGATTCAGAAGGCTTAGGACCGGTCAGAGTGGTGCAAGTTAGGGGAAGCCTATGTCCAGCAGTGGACCTCCAAGGGCTGATGGATAGATGGAGACACGCTTGTATTTCTATGGCCTATACTTCCCTATACGCTTTGATTTGCCACCGGAGCCACCGAGATTGCGCCACCGGACTTAGAATCAGAGACAAAACTTGAATTTTAAAGAAAACTTTTAGTCACAGGTTAACTTTTATTTCACAATTGTAGCTGAAAACCGTTAATGGAACCCTCCATAAAATTTCTAGATAATCTGCTTTGTACTTTTACTAATATACATGACATCGGAATTGGATGATTTTGTATTCCTGCGCCACCGCAGTTAGTACTTACGTGTTTGGCAGGAAAATTACGCAACCAGGCGGTCATCCTAACACGCAGTTTGCAAGAGCACAACTGAACGGTGCGGGGAGAGCCAGTAAGGTGTCTTCCAAATCGTGAAGTAACAAGTAATGAAGTATACAAAATGCGCCACCGGAATTGCTTTTTTTTGTAGGACATTTTTAAAAGATGTTTTAAGAGCTGTTGTTTAATCTTAAATTACTCCATAAATATATATTAGTTGTGTTATTTAATGTATTTCTAAAAAACATTCCCTTTCAATGAAATTTATTTACCAAAAAAAATTAAATTAATAAAATATGTAAATAAACGCAGTTTGGACAGTACACCGGAATTAGATTTTAGGTCTTATATATTTTTTTATTAAGAATCTATGTATTAAAAACCCCTGAATACTTCACTATCATGTAGATCACTACTTAAACTACCTATATAAAATTATGCATAATTGTAGTTTACCTCCACACATTAATTTTCAACCTCGCCGTCTCAAAAATGCACTTGGGAAATTCACCCGCCTACGTCATAAGAGGAACACGTGCGAAATTTTAAGTTTCTAGCCCTAAGGGTTTGGCGGTTGGCCTGTGCGTTGATACATCAGTCAATCACTTTTACCTTTTATATACTCATAGGTGTACAGCCGGTCTATTATCAACTCTTAATTCCAGGCAAGTTCCAGTGTAAACGTCAAATTCGTGTTACGAAAGCGGTCACGTGACACTTTTTAACCAATCATACGTCATTTAAAACCCGTGAAATGAATTGCCTGGAACATGAATGGTTTTATAAAACTTCATAATTGGCCCGCAGATAGATAGGTACCTCGTCAGATGAATACAGACAGCACAACAACAGTACAAGATTGTCCTGTTGCGAATGACACACATAGACAGCACATCGCAAAACACCGAGATCTAAAATCAAATAACAAGTGTCATCTGTATCTACCTATCGATTTCCTGGCGGAATGGAATCCTCCACGTTCTGATGTCTGCACGAAAATTTTCTCTGTTGCAGATGACAAAACACGTCGCAATACACCTAAATCACAGAACAATGATCTCGCCCATTACTCACATTGGTTTAACATTCAAATCAGCTTTCACGATCCTTAAGTAGCGTATGAATTCTGGAACGAGCTTCATTTGAGGTGTTTGAAGACTTCTAGGAGTTCTATGGAATAAAGGATCCCGGGCCATCCAAACGGGCAAATTACTTGAGCAATCGCACAGTTCCAATGCTTTCAACCCGTAATAGCCCACTGAGCACGGGTCTCTATTGAGAAAGCCTAGAGCATATTATACTCCATGACGCTACAGTAGTATCGACGGTGGAGGGGTTAGTGGCCAACCCAAGTATCGAAAATTTTCTTGTAACCTGCTATAAAGAACAGCGCTTTACACCTAAGCGTACTAAATCAATAGAAAAATGTGATTCTAACAAAAAAAATATATTTATTTATTTATTTATTTATTAAATTCACACTACATCTAACATTACAGGTGTCCCCAATTCGATAGAGTAGTTAAAAATATGCAAATTATAACACAAAAGAAACCACTAAGCAATGTCAACATTAAATTGCATTTGTATGCCAGTATTACATGTATAAGTAAGTAAATAAATGATGTCAAATTTTGATAATTAAATAAATATAAAATTTTGTCATTAAAAAAATCATTATGTCAAATAAACATAGTAAATAATTAATAATAATTTAATCGTCCGAAAATGACCGAAAATCATCGTATCAAAAGTCCCCCACAATGTCACGGTGGTAAATCCTCATACTCATACAGCTTTGGACACAATAGCCTCGCCGCTAATTGAAGTCGAAAATAACTCCGTGAGATCGTCACGTCTTCATAAACATTCACAGACATTATGAATCATTTTAAGTTGAATCTTCACAAGTTCACATGTAGTCACTTAGTCGATTTGGCTTCATGAATAAATATCACTCGATATTACTTTAAGACGATTGATGTCGCCGGTGAAGAAGATATAAGTCACATTACCAAAACATCAAAGGAAGTGAACCGATGTCCTTTGCTTTGCGAGCAATGCCTACTAACCGAGCTATGGATATTTGAGTTCATCCACTGTCATACAGAGTGGTAGAGACTGAGTCTGTATTTTTTATGGCCGGTTGACGAAAAAGCAGACCTGATGGTACGAGTAAATGGTCATCATTCTCCATGGACACGTTGGTAACAACCAAAGATCGAGTCTGTATTTTTTATAGCCTAAACCACAGTCTAAATGGTTGACGAAAACCTAACCTAACCGGCATAAGATGCATTGCTGAAGCACGTAAAAAACATTAACTATAACCCAATTTTTGTTGATGATTGTTAACAAGCATAATGCAATATAGACTTACTGCCGCATTTATTTATTTATTTAGAGTTACTTAGTGGTTACTTAAATCGCTCCTTAGTACAGAATTTGTATCGTAATTCTGTACTAAGGAGAACCGCTCAAGTAACCGCTAAGTGACTGTGAGTGCGGCCGACAGTTATTTTCTAACTAACTATCCCAGTGCTGGGCTTTCTTTCAGATATTCAGTTCTTCATGATTTTATCTTTCACTGATTCAGAAAAGGTATTAAATTCCCAACACAGCTTCTGAAAAATGCATTCATTAAAAGATTTAAACACTGATCCTACGTGTGGAAAATACTACTTATGCTAACATAGCCGTAATAATTTTCCTTGTAAACTCCAACCATTTAGCTGGCAGCGGGGGACAATTGACTTAACCAAAATTAGCACTTTAAAGCCAAATATTTCGCAAACGGTCCAATAAATTTAAAAATGGTTCTAGGAGACCCATAATATTTTTGAAAGATATTTTCAACGATACCCCACACTATGGAGTACGTGACAAAAATCGTGACGCAAAAAAAATCATTCCCATGTTACTTCTATTGGAGGTACCTACTCTGAAAAAAAAATTTTCAATATATTTTTTTTCTACAATTTTGGAGTTTTCATAAATACGTATATTCTTGCCAAATTACAGCTTTCTAGCACTAAAGTTCTCGGTGATTTGCTTCGGACAGACATGACGAAACTATAAGGGTTCCGATTTTCCTTCGGAACCCTAAAAACGTCCCACGCTGAAAAAGACCAGAGAAACAAGCGGCGACGATTAATCAATATTATTGTCGAACTATCGGACAGTGTTATTGAGTCAATAAGTCATCAATAAGTAGAATTATCTTTGTGGAGCCGACAGATAAAGACGCAGTAGTTATTAATGATGGTCGCTACCACGCCACACCGTAAGATGAGATGAGGCGGTTTTGTCTCACTTGAAGCTCGTTGCTCCTTGCTCGGTGCTCGCTCGGTAGGTCTATTACCTATATTTTTACACGGCTTATAGAATGACATGGTTAATGGTTATGTTAGGTAAGATAGTTTACATAAATAGGTAATTCCTAGGTAAGTAAAAAAGTATGGAGAAATATTTATTTATTTATTTAATCGTTTATTAGGCAATCCAACAGCGTTACAGGTACAATAGAAACAATATTAAAATATATATACTAAGGCCAAAAATGGATTACACAGTTAGTAACTTAAGTTATATTAAGAGCTATTTTACATAGTAAAAAAAAAAATATATATTTTTACATATTCTACGAACGGTTGTTTAATTTAATGCGTGTGTGTGTGTGTGTGTGTGTGTGTGTGCGCGTGTGTGTGTAAGGGTATATGTGCATTTACCTATATTTGTATGTGCATCTAAGTATGATGTTTATTACGAAAAGTGCATCTTTTTAATTTCATTTTTTAGTGACGATTTACTAAGGTTAAAAAGGTCTAAATTTGAGTACTGATTGTTATATGTGTTGACAATTCGGCAAAGGGCCGAGTTATGTGCATAATTGGTTCTTGCTCGAGGGGCATAGAATAACGGCTTAATGTGTCTAGGGCACTTTGATGGGACCCTGAATTCGATCCGTGACAAGAGTTCGCTGCAGTCTATTTTACCATTTATTATTTCATATAACAAAACGATGTCATATTGTTTACGACGCTGGCCTAAAGAGTCAATACGATAATATTTACAAGCTAGTTATGAATAGGTGCAGCAGGGTGCGAACGAAAACTAGTAATTTAACTAATTTATCAATTTAATTTCAATATTAGAAATTACATTTTTAAAATACTTATAACTAGGGTGATTACGGTCGATGTCTGTACCGGAATGGTCCGAATGCTTAGGTGTTTAGGTTCCCAGGCTCGTTTCCGCGAACCGTCACATGATATCTTGACGATACAAGTGGTGGATGCGGCGATGTCTGCTTTATTAATAAATTATAATATTTCTCCATGGATCCTGTATATATATGTATGTATTATATATAAATTTCGTTACGCATACGTAACACCTTCCTCCCGAAGACCAGCAACTATTTGAGTTATCTCTGAAACGAAAATGTTGCTGGAAGCTCATGGCTTTTATCAGGTTCTTCGGTTTCTATGATCGATGTATTTTTCCATCTTCTTCTTCTTTGCAAAACAAAGATTGGAAAAGAAATAATTCATCTTCTGTAGTTGTCGGGAAAATGCAGTGCTGACGTCATCTTTCAGTTGTACCAGGGTTTGTAATTAATTCTTTCCTTAAATCTTTACTTATTGGATGACTTGGCTTCGGGCATTCAGCCTAATAAATTAGTAGTCATCGTCCAATCGCTTCAGTATCGATTTTTGGATCCGAAATCCTGCTGCTGCCTTCCAGGTTCTTTGTTCTTCAGTCACCAGTCCGAAAATTCGATTTTGGATATTTTCGCACCGATTGAAGATTGAAGATCCTACCGACTGCGCCAGTTATGAATAGGTGCAGCAGGGTGCGAACGAAAACTAGTAATTTAACTAATTTATCAATTTAATTTCAATATTAGAAATTACATTTTTAAAATACTTATAACTAGGGTGATTACGGTCGATGTCTGTACCGGAATGGTCCGAATGCTTAGGTGTTTAGGTTCCCAGGCTCGTTTCCGCGAACCGTCACATGATATCTTGACGATACAAGTGGTGGATGCGGCGATGTCTGCTTTATTAATAAATTATAATATTTCTCCATGGATCCTGTATATATATGTATGTATTATATATAAATTTCGTTACGCATACGTAACAAGCTTCAACATAGGAAACAGGGGTTTTGTAAAATTTTGCATTCAAAAATGTGACGAATTTTTTTTGAATGGATTCAATCCTATCAATATGGACTTTGTAATAAGGGGACCATATGCTACAAGCATATTCTAATATACTTCGGACAAAGCAGAAATACAAAACTTTGATGCAAGCTATGTTGCTGAAAGAACTGCAAACACGTTTAATGAAACCTAATTGCTTATATGCTTTAGAAGTTATTGTATCTATATGATTTACAAATGTCATTTTGTCATCCAATATAACACCTAAGTCACGAACAAAATCCACTTTGTTAATGGGAACATTGTTCATTTTGTAAGTATACATTATGGGATTCTTTTTGCGAGTGAAGCTTATTTGATGGCATTTAGCAGCATTTACAGTAATACGATTTATTACATAGTAATTGTATAGATTATTTAAGTCCGATTGTATTTTGTGACAATCAAATATATTGTTAATTTTTAAGTAAATTTTTTTATCGTCTGCAAACATTAAGAAATTAGAGTAGGTAAAACATGAACTAATATCATAAAGGTACGCGTTGTACAGTAATGGTCCTAGTATGGACCCCTGAGGAACACCTGAAGAAATAGCAACGTAGGCACTTTGCGTACTTCCTAAAGAGACAGCTTGACTCCTGTTAGTTATGTATGAACTTATCCATCTAAAAAGGTCACCTCTTATACCTAATGCGTGCAGCTTATGAAGCAGAATTATATGGTCTACTCTATCGAACGCTTTTTCAAAATCTGTATATATGGCATCGACTTGGTCCCCATAGTCCATAGAGCGAAAGATATATTCCGTGAATACCATCAAATTGGATACAGTGGAGCGCTTCTTCATGAAACCGTGTTGTTCTCCAGGGATCGAATTGAGTATTATCGAACTTATAGATTGGTATATTAATTTTTCAAAAACTTTTGAGAATAAGTTTAATTTAGAAATAGGGCGGTAATTTTCAATTCGACCACGTGGACCACTTTTGTGAATGGGAACAACCAATGCCTCTTTCCATATACTTGGGAAAGCTCCAAAGACGTTTACTGACAAATTAAATATTATAGTTAACGGTTTAGCAAGGCAAGAAGCACAGTTTTTTATAAATGTTTTTTAATATGTATAGAGAAATATAGTGTCAGACAAATGGTAGTCATTAATTAGTGAATTTTAAGAAATGTTTAAGGATTTCGTTATTTGTACTTTTGTACTGAAGTCTGTTTCCCAAAAGTTTCCACGCCTACGCATTATGCATATGCATTTTCAACAAAGTTTGTAACCATTTTATATAGTTATATTATAATTAGAATAATTTTGGATTATATTCCAGCATTTTCGCATTTTATTCCTCGTTCAGTCTTTCCTTCTTTTATTGCGTAACCGGAAAATGTAAAAGCACTTTTATTCGCGAGCATTTAACAAAATTCTAACTTTCAGTTGGTCGCTTATTATCAAAATTATATTTTTAAGTTCAACTTTTCTTAATTAAAAACTTGTTTTCATAATCCTTATATTAATTAAGTAAATGGTGATATCTCTATGGGAGTAATAATAAAATACAAAATACTTTTTCGTAAAATGAGTCGTTGGCAGAAATTATAAAAATGGTTCGTTCATTAAAAAAAATATCAATTAAAGTATTTTTCTTTTCAAATTAAAAGGTTTTGACAAACGAAAAAAAAAAGATATTATAAGTGTAGGTATATATAATATATGAGAAATGCATATTTTATTCACGCCAATTCCGTGTACATGTATCATACATAGTATAATACAATGTATAATACATTGTACATACATTGTATTATACTATGTACAAATTGTACCTACATGGTTCATCCAATACCAAGATAGCTATCGGCAATGTTGTGACGGTAACACCTACATGTTTATTGCTACCGGTATATTAACATGATAAGCCCTTGTTAATAAATTAAAAAATACCGGTAATAGAATATCAAATGTCACACAAATATCTACTTTCGTTTTAATTCAGCCAAATTTTTTCCATTTTATATTGTCTTCAGAGGCATTGTTAACAAATTATTCATAAGTTAATTTACCTCATCCGCATATTGCATAATTATTTTGGTCTACACTTCTTGGTATTGACATAAAAATTGATTCGAAATCAGGCCCCTCGTACCGGAAATCAACTTTCATACTACAAGTGTAGCGTATTATCATAAATTAATTGTTCTTGAGATTCCAATCACCCTACACGTCTAACACAAATCTATCAAAGGACGCGCTTACACAAACTATTCCAACTATTTACATGTGACAATTATCGAAGATACGCTGGCGTTTTGCAATTAGCTTTCGACAGCTCCACCTGCGAGGAAAAATGGCCTAATTGTAAATGTAATTTAATTAAATAAACACTACATTGCCTGATTAGAGCTTGTTAGTATCGCTGTACGGAGTGAGATGATACTACGAACTAAACTTGAAACACATACAGTCCATTTCTGGGATTAGCACACAGGATACATTTAATCCCAGTTGTACGGATCTCTGGGATGATTTGGACGATTTATGTTTATGATTTCGTTTTATGAAACCACTCTTGTTCCTAATAAATAAAATCCTTTTGCGAAGGCCTACCACCAATCGCCTTTAGTCGCCTCTTGCTACACCCTAGTTTACCGTAATGAGATTGGGGTCGTTTATTTCCTCCCATTTTCTTTACCAACGCAACTGGCTTTCCACGAAATAATTTTAGGTATCCTTATTCCTTATTCAAGATTGTCTTATTCTTATATTCTTTCCCCTTTCTCCAGCCCGTAGTCACGAGATAACCATACTCCTATTGGATTCAAAGCCCCAAAAAAACGATTTCCTCCCATCAGACAGTACCTACCACACGTAGTATCAGACTATCCGCACAATCTCCAGAATTCTTGCATCACTGCACCATATAATGTATCAAAGGAAGCTCGTTGTAATCTAAACCCGAATTAGGAGCTCCATTCATGAATATAATTCGTACTCGGTAACCCATCGGTTAATATCGGTGTCCAGGTGGCCATACGGTTCACGCTTGCCCGCTCGGCTTCGGTTACAAGCTTATTTTACCATATTGCCACATTATTTCTTGGTTGTCTTTTTGGTTGTGTTCTGAACGCTTAAACACGACTAGAACACCGGGTTACACTTATATAGCGTAGTAAGTGTTACGTTACAGCTTTTTCTGATATAAATAGTGTTTTAAAGTCTGTTTTTGTTTTGTTCTGTTGGGGGGTTTTTGTGACCTAGTTTTATGATGACGGTATCTAATCATGTATATGTATAGTGTTGAGATTGTTGGCTGCCAAACCAACCATCTATTGTAGGAGACGAGTTTTAAGCTATCGACTCTTTTTGTATGTTATCAGAAGAGAAACGAACTGACGATTCGTCTAATATAGAGTGGTCACTGCTGCCCACGATATGAACTGATGACATCACTGATGGGCTGTCAATCACGAAAGAAGAGTGAAAATGAAAGTAAGAATATTTACCTGAGATGAGCGTTTCGTTCAAGCAAGAGCTCTCTTGAGTGGTCCAGGCAGGCTTCACGGAAAGATAATATAATAATATTAATTTTGATGACATAGATTCTGTTGTTATGTCTCGATACTATAGAAACTTCTGATTACATCAAAACGCCTCTGCTCCTAACTCGTACCAAACGCCACCCGAACCACATTCATAACGCGTTTTACCGCGAAACGTGCGCACTGGAACACAGTTTTTGTGGCCTGTAACCTGACCCTACTATTACTCCACCGTTTCTAAATAATCAATGGCCTAAAGACTCCTTAAGTCGTTATTATCTCGGGTGATTTGATTTGTGTTTAGATCTCTCGGCTGGTCAATAGAGATGTTAATCTAGGTGATTGTCTCGTCTGTATGGAAGTAAGTATGTTGGGAATTTTTGCTGATTCTTCTCACGGTATTGATCATGGCAGAATTTTGGGAGTGTTGGTATAGTTTAATTTATCGTACTTTGTCAAGGTGATATGAAATAATATTTACAAGATTTCTCAGTAGAAGTTAGTTCTCTATATAGAATTTGCTTAACTTACTATTTTAAACATCAGCACTACTTTTAATGGTGATAATAACCATTATGAATCTCCACTAAATATGAGAAGTTACCTGAGTAAAATTGCGCTAAAATTGTTAATTTGTGTATTTGAAAACATGTAATAAAATGTTGTTTCGTTAAAAATATTTCCTCTAGAGAATGATCACCTTCAAACAACTTAGGTCATCGCATATACACAAAACTTCTAAGAAACGTGAATTGCGTGCAGTATTCGAACTCGGACCACCCGAGTGCACCCGACTTTCAAGCCACTAGGCTATCACTTGGTCTTCGGCTACAAAAATAAAAAACCGCTCCGCTTATGAACTCGCGGCGGTAACACAATACTAGCGGTACGTCGTCGGGCGGGCCGACCCTAATTTCCCGGCTCATTAGACAATCCCTTGTCCTTTTTGCGCTAAGCCAGTGCGCGAAACGCCTCGTCAGTTTCGGCTATAATCTTATTATGTTCATCTGTACCGTAAAACGGCATATCGATTACAGTAATTATTATATTGCATGTGCGCTCAGCTAGCACCGCAATGCAACGGATGACGCGGTCATTCCACGCGATTTTCCACCGAGCCGCGCGGGATTACGGCACGTTATGCGGTAACAGAATCTTTGAGCGTACCACAACTCGTTGCGCTGGGTGTCCGCTGCTAAAATATTTATAAAGCTGTCTTGCAAAATATCGAATAACGCTATTATCCTATCAACCATTGTGTAATTCAGTTTTTCGTGGCGTGCTGTCCGCTTCAGTGCACGGCTAGCGGCTACAACACTCCGCCGGGTTTCGGTTTGTGAAAATAAGAAAGTTACATTATTTTTCTTTCATTAGCGTGCAAGTCTGGTGTTACTACGACGCGGACGGAACTATCGCGATAGAGTTTTTATTGATGTCTTAATTAAGGTTTTACTTTTTAGGGTTCCGAAGTAAAATCGGAAACCTTATAGTTTCGTCAATGTCCGTCCGTCTGTCTGTCTTTCCGAAGCAAAACGCCAAGACCCTTAGTGCTAGAAAGCTGTAATTTGGTATGGATATACAATTAAACATATTTATGAAAACTCCAGAATCTTAGATCAAAATATTGAAAAACATTTTTTCCCTTACAGTTAACATGAGGATGAATTTTTTATTCATAGCGTGGGGTATCATTGAAAAGGTATTGCAAAATTATTATGGGTCTGCTAAAACCATTTTTGGAATTAGGGGTCCATTTGCAAAATAGTTGGCTTTAAAATGCGAATTTTGATTAGAGTCAAGTGTCCTCCCCTGCCGGCTAAACCGTTGGAGATAGATAAATGAAAAAATTCTCTAAAATAGGTTATATAATGATAAATTTACAAGGAAAACTATCACGGCTATGTTAGCATAAGTAGTTAATGAGTAATAGTCAGTAAACTTACTACTTCGGAACCCTACATTGCGCGCGGCCTGACACGCACTTGCCCGGTTTTTTTATAATAAAACCCGTCATAAAACGTAGTACTAAAAAGCTAAATCGTGCATAATTTACAAGCATATTATCAAATAACCAATTAAAGTGCAATAAGACCTGGACAGTTATTAATCTATAGATAACTTATCACACCAGTTATTGGAATAAGAATATTCTACTCTTTTGCAAAACTGCCATAGAAACAAGCCTTATTAACTCGCTTCAATGTTAGTACACAAGATGGCGTCCTTGTTAAGCTAGGTACTTGTACATAAAATTATGTCTTATTAATTATAGGTGTTTTTAACTTATGCATAATATATTTTACACGAGCAAAACAGTTCTATATGACCCAAGAATCATGGCTGCTGGCTAGCTTCAACCCATTAATAGTCCATTACTGAGTACAGATATTTCCTCTTGTCGCTTTCAGGTGGCATGAAAATTTCCGACACTTGGCCACTAACACCTCCATCAATCCGCACAGGAGCAGCGTGGTGGAGTATGCTCTAGGCCTTCCCAAGAGTAAAGACCCCTGTTTAGTTGTGGGTTGAAGCCATACAATAAGCAGGTAAAATTCAAACGTTTTTTTACTGGATCGAAGTAAGCATTGACTATAATAGCGTGCAATTGCTTCAGAAAGTGATAATTAAGTATTAGATGGTAAAGCGCAGTAATTTAATCAAAGCCAATTACTCTTGGCTTGCTACAAGATGTAATCGGGCGGGAACATGCACGTTAAGTCATAATAACGCGTTAATCCTGACGCCTAGCTTCCACGGTAGCCCCATCAGTATTCCATCGCGATATTCGCGATATCACGCGTACAATCTCCTTGCTTAATAAACATGTAGGAATATCGTTACAGAAAATACCCAATAGCTTTTAATTGTTGTAGTTACTATAGGGCAACTTTTATCTCTGCAGTCTAGTTCTTATATGTTAAATGCTGGGATACGACGAGTCATCTGGTGGTAAGTGGTCGTCGCCGCCCGTGGTCACTACTTGGGTGAGGCCGTCAAATTGACTTCATAATATACAGGATGAATTTTTCAAGCGTTCGTGAATGTTTGCCGTAGATACGGCATGACTTCCCAGAAATTGACTATTGGTAGTATACAGAGTGAGTTTTTTATATCAACGGGTTCTCTGTTCTGTCTCTCCAAGATTTAATCTATTTATTTTCTATTAATCTCAAACTTCATTTTAAAAATTACGAGAGATAGGTATAAAGCTATGCAAGTATATCATTCATAGAGCTAACCAACGAAAGCCGGAGCTTATACGTGACACGGAATACGTGAGTTTTCATACTTTTTTCTAATTAATGCTGGCTGATTAGAAACCTATGTAATAGAGCCGAGTAATGTTAACGAAGTACCACATCCTACCAGATAGGTAGGTACTAATTATCATGAAATATTCTCATTACCTACTGTTGACAACAGTTATAAGAAGGTATCTTTATGGTGTCATGCAAATTAAATATTAAAGGGGCATAGTCAAATTATTTTGATTTGGATAGTGCCATTACTTTACAAGTAAAATTTTTGTCTCATGAACGCCACAGTGGTTTAACTAAATACATGGATTAACACAATGGAACGTCTATAATATAATATAGCACTTACTTATTCCACTAATATGGCGTTTATTAGTGTAATAAAAAAGTGCTACATCAAAATTTTTCGTAGCAAAAAGTTATATTCTAGTTTGATCTGCCGCTTTTTCTCCGTAGCGTTAACACTGGGAAGCGGTGCTAGTATTTGTAAGGACGGCCAACACCTATTATATGTGTATAGTTTATATACCTACATATTCATATTAATTACATGTTAGTATAACTTCTTTATTAATATTTTAGAGAGGTTATTCAATGTTTATAGCATTCTGTCAATGCCAGGCTAAACATTCCTTAACTACTCTTATAGTGTAGCGTGTAGATATTTTTATAAGTGACTGATTAACCCAATACTCCAATATCCCAGTGCCCCGGTAGGTCCAGGAGCCGGACCGGACCGGACAGCCGGACATCGCTCGCTCGTGCAACCGATATCGTATCGCATGTGTACACCGCGGGACGAAACATTTATAATGTATTTTGCCATATTTAAATTGCAAATGTACTTAGGTATCTATAAACTTAAATCATGTTACTTCAGTACGATATCTATAATAAGTAAATAACATTGTTAACCATGAGTGTTAAAGGTAAATTATACAAAAATGTAATAACGACACCGAATGCCCGTTAAAAGAAAATTAAAAGTCAAGATCGTTTAACCATGTAGATATTATGTTAATACAATGAACGACATTATTTTATTCAACCATTTCTGAAAGGTGTTTTGTTGCTGATGAAAATAAATAGGTCGACGAGGTCATTTTATTGCACCGCGGTGTGCCAACTGACGTGTATAATATGTGTCAAGTAGAACAGCGAATCTCTGCCGATATCACCCACGTATCGCCCCGGTGCCCCGGTGCGGTACTCGCTCCCCGGTGTCCCCGGTGAACTGCACACTGCACCGGTATACGAAAAATACGGCATCTTGTCTTACCTCTACAGTCTACACGTCTTTTTATGTAACTAAAGTAGCGGAGGGAGTACACCTGGTGGTACACAAAATGTGCCACGCTTATTTTTATACCTACCTATTTTAATATTGAAAAAGGATAGCCTAGTGGCCCTAATGAATATAATGTTCTTTCACACGGAAGGTCTTCGTTAGAAAAATTGAAGTAAAAAGTCATAGAACAGATATCTCGAACAAAATGTGTCCCGCCCGGGAGGTTCGATTTTCAAAAATGAGCCCCCGTTCTCCTTTCAAAATCGAACGAATCTATTGAAGATTGATGCCACGTGGTGCCAATTCATTGGGACATACATGGTGTTCGTGGTGTCGGTTCTACACGCTAGTTATAATACTTCAATGGTTAGAAACGCGTTTTGGAACGAAGTTCCTTATCGCGCGTTGTGAAAGGGGGCTAGACGGAAAATTACGACACTTTTTGATTCTTACGAACGACGACACTTTTTTTGAAGTGATTCAGAGAGTTTTACAGAGATGGCGCTGTACAACAAAACAATACTTAAATCGAAAGGAACTTCGTTCCATCCGGGTGTCCCTTGACACCTCTCATGTTTATTTTTATTTCATTCATTTTCAATGTTATCGTTAATTTCATTCACTGAAAGTTATCAATTAGGTATCTATCCTTTTAATATTTTAAATGTGAAAGTTTGTGAGAATGTATGAAGGATACTATTTCACGTACTTTCATGAAATTTTGGAACCTATGATCTGGAATAAGAAATAGGGTAAAATTACTTATTACATCGGATTTTTTTTTTATTTTATATCGGAAAACACAGGCCAAACTGCGGGCAGAGCGCTAGTCAAAATAAACATCTAACAAAAAATATGAGCGACGGCATAACAGGGTGACAATGTTATCTGTAATTAATTGAACTGACCGCTGACCAGCGAGCGGAGAGCGGTGAGCGGAGAGCGGTGAGCGGTGAACGATGAGAATAGCTCGCGTGAGCGCTACGTCGTTACAGTTCGAATTAATGTCAATACATACAAATTGAGGTGCAGATCAATCCTATTTAAGGAATTACGCTTAACGAGTCGTCGGAATTGACGGGAGTGTGGAGCTGTCATAATGTTGTTAATGTGGAAGCTTGCTTTTTGTTACTAGAGTGATTTAATCATGGTAAGTAGAGATTTAGTCTGTGAAGTAGTGTTTAACTAAGTAAGAGCTTCAGCTTTTGAAAACACTCCTGTAATAATTGGGATGTTGACACTAATTATAAATTAATATAAATTTATGTCTAAAATATTAGTGGTAACATTTAAAGGCCTAAAATATGATTCTTTTATTGAAATCAATCCCAATAAATTAAATATCATTAATTTAAAATGTTAAAAATTGTACTCACTGTCACGTGACCTCAAACACCATTTTGAGAATATGACGTCATTGGAACAATTTTATATGGAAATTCAACAAACTTAGCAGACAGATCGTATTGAATATCGTTTAGTGACGTCACGTGACGTTTTTGGTGGGAAATATGATAATGATTTTTATTTATCAATTTTTGTTTTTAAATTGAAGATTATTATTTTTATAATATTTTTTTCGTGAATATTAAGGTCATATCTATAAAATAAAATTGAATCCTAAAATTAGTCAACATCCCTATTGATCGGAACACTGACGTTTAAGCATTTCCATAAATTCGTAGGAAGTACTAAATCAAAAGTTAAAGGCTGATGTTGACAACGGACGACGTGATATCTGTTACTGGAAAAGGAATACAGTGGACCCCCGGTAATCCGGCCCCTGTCTAATCCGGCACCCCCTGTAATCCGACATGTCTATTATTTATTATTGAACATTTTTTTGGCAATCTTCGCTAATGCATGATTGAACAAGTTATAACTTGTACGCACCACCACTAATTGTGCTTTACGCGTAGGGTATTGTTTTGATTCTGATTGCTTAAGGGGCCGTCCATTAATCACGTGACCTTTTTTTTAGCATTTTTTAACCCCCCCCCCCTCCCCCTTGGTGATATGTAGTGAGGTTTAAGACTACCCCCCCCCCCCCCCTCCCCCAACATCACGTGTATTTTTCCTTTCTTATACTCTGCAAAAAGGTCTTTATACAGATCACCTACTTTCGACATTGTTATAATTCAAAACATGCCGAGCCGGGCAGTCGGTGGCGGCGCGTGAGGCCTTCGTTCGTTGCCTGGCAACGGCAAGTCAAAGTCACACTACACGCTACTTTTCTTTTTAAAAATCGCGCGTTTGACGAAAAAATAAATACACGTGATATCTTACTACACCCCCCCTCCCCTTCGTGATATTTTCGTGATTTTTGTCAAACCCATCCCCCCCCCTTTCAAGCCTCACGTGATTAATGGACGGCCCCTAATCTGAATTTGACTACATGTGATGAAGATAGCGGTGTAGTCTAGCGTGTTTTCATTGTTTACTGTTCATTGTTGTTGACATACATAATGAAGTATGATTTGTACTTCAGAGTACATATATATAACATACAGAATCTTATCATTGGATCTGTAATTTGTCGGATTACAAGGTACTCTTTTGTAAAAAATTCCGGACTATAGGGGGTTTTAAGGCAGTACTCTATAATCCGACTAATTCGATAGTCCGACACTGCCCTGCAAAATGTTTGTCGGATTACCGGGGGTCCACTGTAGTAGTTATTGCATATGTAAATAGTAGTATTAAGTGCTTCTATTGAACGTCAAAAGAGTCAAAATAAGAACTTAAGATACAAGTTTCAACTGAGATCTCAAACATGTGCTGGTTTTTTCATGAAGGTTACGATTAAAGACTTCGTGAAATGATCCATTTTATTATTATCTATCTAAGATATCTATCCATTTTTATTTTAGCACCAAGGAGTATTTCTTTGGCACTACCGCGATGCACTATATTGTCACGGTAGTATCAAGTACGATATTTAGCGATACTCACAAGTCACAAGTGATCAAAACATATCGCCACTTTTAGTCACCGTTATAATAAGCAAACCTATAATAAGCAAAAAATGACCGCTCTTGACTTTCAGTTCTTAATTTTATTGATCACTTACCAGTGACATAAATCCTGGCATGTCAGTTTTCTGAAAAGATTTCGGAATGGGACTTTTACGGAGACGAAATGTTAAAATATAGAAATTTTTAAACGCAATTACCTCTTTCCATTTAAATGTTGACAGGTAGTACACAAGTATTTACAGTCTGACTAACATTAAGTAGGTACGAATACCTACCTGTAATAATTGTGTGTTATTATTTGAATGATGAGTTTGAATTTCTGTTCTCGGTCTGGGTGTGAGTGTCCTTGTCTTGTGTGTTGTCCATGGCACCCACGACACAGGGAATCCTAGTGTGGGGCTATAAGTGTGAAACGTTATTTATTTATTTATTTTATGTCGGCAATATCGAGCGGGTATAGTTTTAAATTTTATTTTATTTTATAAATATACCTTTTTCCTACTTATTTCTTCTAACAATTTGCGGACTCAAAAATTAAAGGTCATGACAAATTGAGTAATTGATTATACTTATAGCCTGATGAAAAAACCTAATAGTAAATTACTAAGTTTCGTAACATAGGCTCGGTCAAGACTTGGTCCATGCAAGTTTTACACGTTTATACTCTACACTTTTGTCATAAGTGGTTGTCATTGTTCAGCAAGGATAAGCGGAAATTCTTATCCTTGCTAAGAGTTGTCATATTCCCATATTTGTGTAAGTATATTCCCATTTAAGTACACATATTCTTTCAGTTTTTCACGCTTTTTTTGAAACAGAGGTCAGAATCAATATAAACGTTCATAAAAGTTTTCATTGAAAAGTTGACTGCAATCCCAATGGTAAGTGGCCATGAAGTCCACCGCAGCTGAAGCTTTCTCAGTAAGAGCCTTAACCACTCTCTATTTTACTTTAAGTTTGAATTAAATGAAGTAGGCAGTGAGTTATTTGGTACCAATTACCAACCTACAAATATTATTGGTAATAAAGTACTGTTGGTACCACATACAAATCTGTTCCCTCCTGCCAAGCACTCACACATACAATCGCTGCGCATTTCACGTCGACCATGTTGTAATTAACGCGCGTCCAGTAGCCCAAACACAAACATCAATGTTTGTGCGTCACCGGGCGCCCGACAGATTGAGATGCGGCGCGGCGCCCGCTGCACAATTCACGCCCCTCAAATTGTGTTTTAATTTTTTAAACTGACAAGACAGTGATGCGTGGTTACGTTGAATGTGCACTGTCCGTTTGGTTTAACTGTTTCAATAAAAAAATTCAAACTCATTTATT
The DNA here is from genome assembly GCA_963932265.1 of Thymelicus lineola. Taxonomy (NCBI): domain Eukaryota; kingdom Metazoa; phylum Arthropoda; class Insecta; order Lepidoptera; family Hesperiidae; genus Thymelicus; species Thymelicus lineola. Next base: position 16,059,793 of record OZ010693.1, on the reverse strand, counting down.
CATGTGGGTATTTTTTCAATAACACTTATGAACGTCTTTTTTTTCTATCACTATTTTGGATAGGCGCTTTGACAAAAGAGGAGAAGAAATGGCGAAAGACGTTTTAAATCTGTACAAATTGTTACAGAATAAAAACTTCTGACCTACGCGGGACTGAATGCGGTACAATTTTAACCGATCTCAAAAAAGGAGGTGGTTCTCAATTCGACTGTATTTTTTGTACCTATGTGTTGTCTATGGCATCCACAATACAGAGAATCATAATATAGAGTGCGTATGAGTTCTCGTTAGTTATTTTTAGGAACTTTGAACTAAGTCTGCTCATTAATGCGATGTTAATCGAGTAATTTTGCAATCGTACTTACATTGTTTTAAATTATCGTTGTTTAGTAAACAATAATTTTATTAACTTAATTATTAATCAGGTAAGTCATTTTCAATGTAGTTTAAGAATACTATATGTCAACGAATGGTAAGTGTTCACCTTTACCCATGAACATCAGTTACCCCCAAAAGCATCACCTAGGTGGCATACAAAAAGGATCTTCTCTCAGGACCTGTAGAAATCCTAGTACCAGTGTACAATCAACTTAACACCGCGCGAGCTACCACGTCATTTATTTTAATTTGTCCCCGCATTTGACGCGCTATCGAATCGCGGAGTGAGTGCACGCAGTCCCCTACTCCCCTAGTGATTGAGTCGAGATTGTGGAGATTACGGATTGTCGGAGATCCGATGTGTCGCTATGTATGTGTCGGGGAGCCCTACAGGCCTACGCGTCGAGAGGGCGTGATGGGATTGTCTGATGTCTTTTTGTTGGTACTCCCATGTTTTGTTAACTAGATGTGTCACGCTTCAATTTGGATTACTGCTGTGTTAGTTCTTGGATAAATAGTCGACAATGTAATAGTTACAATCTTATCGTATCCCTGACAACATGTACGATACTAACTTCTTTTTAGAATTAAGGCTTGTAGAGTCAGGCCTTGTTATGGCCTTCGTTCTTTATGAGATCTGATAACTATTTAGGTAACATCGAAAGGAGTAAACATAAGTTAGAACTCCCTAGAATAAGAACAGCAAAGCAAAAAGCAAAGCAACAACCCATAATTGTCCCACTGCTGGGCTCGGGGTCTCCGCTCACAATGTGAGGGGTACAGGCCATAGTCTACCACGCTGGCCAAGTGCGGATTGGTAGACTTCACACACCTTTGAGAACTTTATGGAGAACTCTCCGGTGTGCAGGTTTCCTCTCGATGTTTTCCTTCACCGAAGCAAGTGATAATTAACTAGTAATACGCACATAATGTTTGAAAATTAGAGGTGCGTGCCAGGATTTGGGCCCCCGCGTTCGGGAGACCAACGTTCTAACCGCTAGGGTATCACTGCTTAGAATAAGAACAGAGTACAAAAAAAAGCTAGTGTTTGAGGGAGCCAAATTGTAATTTTAGAATGTACTCGTACCTTAGTAATAACAATCATCTCTTTATTTACTGATGTACTTACTTAGCTAAGTGTTTACCATATTTATATTTGCCAACTACTTTTGTTACCTATCTGCAAGTATTAGGAACAAATGTTAAAGTTTTAGCCTACCCTCAACTCACAAAGGTCGTTTCACATGTGTGTGTGTGTGTGTGTGTTTTGGCAAAAAGCCCGCGAAACGCGATCCCATTGTGACGCAGAATCGCGTGAAAAATTAAGAGCTGGAGCTTCCAACCCCATTTGCCTGTTTGAGATTTAAAGCTGCGGCCAATACACAGCGGGGAGAACGATAACAATAAATGAAAATTTTCAATATTCGATAATTTGGTTCCTTCTTTAATTACATAAGATTTTTGCATTTTGATGAAAATATTTTTGAAATAGTGGTTTACCGATCAGGCGACTTGTGACTTTATTAAAAAACAAAATGGTGGATTTCAATAGATTTAAGACGTACATAATTGATAAAAGCTTAATAAACCTTTTTAGCTAATTTTTTAACCTTTATAGCATTAGCAAAAAAGGTTTATTATTATATAATATGTTTTAGCTTTATAATTTTTTATGAGTTTAAGAATTAAAACACTGTAAAAGCCTTATAAAACTTTGCTTGTTTTTATGAATAAGGGGTTAGTTGAGTTTAAAACAAAAGTTTGAAAATTTTGAAATTTTTTAGAGAAAACCGATCGTGGAATGTTTTATGTGTTCTGGACTCTGTTTGCAATATCTAATGATTTGTTGGCATTAATATCCATAGGCGTCCAGAGGCCATTCACTATCACGTGGCATATTTGTCGACTATCTACAAAAATAACGCTTTATAACCCTCACACGCACACAGAAGTTATTCGCAGCAATCCTTGAATCTCGTGAATTTATCCGAGACATCAAATCGCTCCCAATCGACCATCGCTCGTATCAAGTGGCGCAATATTTCCGCGTCGATGTGCGCTTTATCCGTCAGAGGGCGTTACTGACAGTACACGGAACCCACGGCCACGGCCCACGGCCCACGGGTGACTGACGACGCTGTAAAAGGTTTTAATGACTTATCTGATGCCGTCCCAATTGGATATTAGTGCTGGGGAGGGTCACAATGACGTTTTGATAGGTTTAATATACTGTTTAAGTTTACTGTTGACTAGGAGTAACCACAATTGTCACTGATTGGATAGATAATTGTATTGAATAGTATGGCTCTGTTTCTCAAGTCCATTTAGTTAATCTGTTTCAAAGATTTTAAACATAAACTTCTTCAGGGACGTTGAGGATATCTTTGAAACTGGTATTACCCACAGATTATTTTGTTTGATGACTCTCCTTTTCCGGAGTCATATCATAAGTGCTGGGACGAGACAAAAAATATTCTGCTTGGCTTTAGTTTTCTCTTATTATGGGTTTGGTACCGGTAGTCCGCCACGAGCACAGAATTCGGGATAAGAGATATCACACCTTTAACATCCTATGTAGAGATCTCTCGGGTGTGGAGTTTGTTGGGCAGATTCATTCTACTGAGAAACGATATTTCTCTAACGCCCCAACTCAGTCACTAACGGTTACTTTAATTGCTTCTTAGTAAAGAATCACCATACAAATTCTGTTATGGAGCGATTTAAGTAACCATTGGCGACTCTGATTTGGGGCGTAAGTAACCTATTAGATGAGGTAGTGAACCTCATCCCTCATGTCAGTGTTCTTTATCCAGCAAGTACGCCCACTATGGTACCATCAGACATTCCACGCCTAAACCCTGTATTTTTATTTAATTTTATTAATCACATAGGCAATCCTTTGTTACCAACAAACCACGCTTTTTGTTGGTAGTTACACCTATTCTCTTTCACAGTCGAAGCGTACAGCACAAGATCACACCATCTGAAACGAACATGCTACGGTTAACGATTTCAAAAGATACCTGGAATAGAGGTAGGTAAAATAGGAGGAAAGCATCAATAAGCATCCTGGTATCAAAAGAGGCCGCTTGCATCGTTCGAGTAGCATCAAAAGGGTTGAGAGCTTAATGAGAGAACCTCTCGAGAGATCTCATCTTTCATGTTTTGTTACAGACTCAATAGAACTGTGTTATTGCAGAAAATAAATAAAATATTTGTAACGCTTTTTGCAGATCATCCTCTAAAGCTCTTGAAACACAAATAAATCCTTTGTATGGATAAAATATGTTTTTAAATATCGATTGAATGAACGCTAAGGGCCAGAAGTTATGTTGTGGTTACACACTTAGTGCTTGGTTGAGTGAGCTTGCCTGAGATTCAGATGCTACACAAAAAGTTATTATCGTCAATGAAACGCATCCTGATTCAAATTATTCCTTTTTAGGATTCCATCAACAATATTGTGTCGTATTACATTTATTTTAATTATTAATTTAAAGTCATTTAAGTGTGATTTTTGTTATTCTATTCTGGTTACATTAAATCAGCCAAGTACTTTATTTGACTGCCAAAGAAATTTAAATACGTAGAATCCCAGAAAATGCTTTAGTATGCAAATAGAAGTGTCTTGGACTAGATAATTCAGTCTTTTTGTCTTTTTAAACTACAATTTTTGCTGTCAGCATTAAAAATATGATCCTTTAACCAGTTCTACAACCACTTCATATAAAATACAAGTAAAGTTTGTTCCTTCGACTAATATTTTATACAAATATAAAGTGACTTTAACACCGTTAAGGCAGTGTATACAAACGCAACAGTTGGCATTCATTAATAGATAAATAAATAAACATTCTAAAGTAGAATGAACTAATGGACGACGGCCGGGCCCGCGCTGCGCTTGCACGAATCCGCAAGTCACTGTCGACATGTGGCTTTCGAAATTGGAACGCGCGTATTTATTTTAATTCCTTTTTTAAAACTTTTTTTTTCAAGAATCATTAGATAATAATTCATAACGGTCAGGTATTTTTTATTGGTTTGAAGTACTTGTCTCACTGTGAGAGACCTAGAAGTATATTGAAACTGTACGGTGGTCTGAATTTAGGAAAATTTTACCCGGCGGCAAGCCGATAATAAACTTGAAAAGCACAGTAGGTACCTACTACCTAAGTTTGTATAATAGTTGATGTTTTAAAACAAATTAAAGACATTTTATGTAGAAAAAACATTTTATAAGTAAAGACATATTATAGAAAACTCTATAAGAAAATAAATATATTGAATGAATTGCAATGATTCACAAATTTAAATAAATTGAGCCCAATAAAACGACAAGATTTCAGTATTATTTCAATTACACTTTCCATTACACACATCACAAAATAAGTTATCACTAAAATCACAGACTTTAATAGAGAAATAACTTTTGCCTCAGGTTTGCATGTGACCATACAGGTCGACTGTCGAATGGCGAATGTTCCGATTACTGAGTTTTCTATGCTCTACCGTCGACATCAATGTCGTCAATATGCTCACTAGCGCCACCAAGTGGCGACTGATGATAGTAGTAGGTATATTTTAGTCAATACCATACTTATATTCATAACAGTACAAAATAATAGTCCTAAGGGTACCTTACACTGTAATATAATAATAGAAAGTACTCTAACAGTAGTGACAACAGAAGCTCAGGTTCTTTAAAACATCAGTTTCTATCTGAAAAATAAACTCGCTTGCAACTACAGCAGTTTATTTTCGTCGATTATCGTTCGCTGGTCGTGAAACAAGTGAATCAAGTCTCAAGGGACCGCAGTCAGGTGCAAAGAAAATGATATTTTCGATGTTTATTAAATACTTACGCAAAAAGCGAACGCAAATACACCGCCCCTCATGAACCAATGATGATATTTTTTGTGCGGACCTTTAAAACCTACTTTTTGCTGGTTAATACAAATTTAAACGTTTCCTGCGAGCTTTGACTCAATGTAAACATAAAATATAAGTAACGGCAAAAACGTTCACCTTATTATACAAGTAAATAATTCAAAATAAAATTATGATTGAATGTTTTCGTAATGATGTAGTTTGTTAGTATAAAAAAGCAACAACCCATAATTGTCCCACTGCTGAGCTCGGGGTCTCCTCTCACAATGTGGGGGGTACAGGCCATAGTCTACCACGCTGGCCAAGTGCGGATTGGTAAACTTCACACACCTTTGAGAACATTATGGAGAACTCTCAGGTGTGCAGGTTTCCTCACGATGTTTTCCTTCACCGAAGCAAGTGATAATTAACTTGTAACACGCACATAATATTTGAAAATTAGAGGTGCGTGCCAGGATTTGAACCCGGGCCCTCGCGTTCGGGAGACCAATGTTCTAACCACTATGCTATCACTGCTATTACTAGGCTATCACTGCTATTTAGTATAAACAGCTATAAATAATATTAGGTTTACTAAGCAATGCTAATTATAATTCGTCGTTAAAGATCTTTGATACAGCAAAATTAGTTTATTTTAGCTACTTTCACAATGTAATGTCCTACGGTCTGTTGCTGTGGGGCTTGGCTGCAGATAACAACCTCAGGACTCACTCAGAGATCTCTTTAAGGAAATTAATATTTTAACTGCGGCGTCACAATACATATTGGATAATGTTATGTATGTTAAGAAATATTACTATAGTTTTCCCAAGAAGAGTGATATCCACAATATTCATATGAGGAACAAGGCTAAACTGGTTGTACCAAATATTCCTAGATCGTAATCATCATTTTCCAGCACGTTTCCAGTTTTATTTAGTGTAAAAACAACTACAAAAAATCCAAGTGATAACAGATATTTTGACTAAGTTAGGGATAATGGATGAATAGAATACTGAAAACGGCTGTAAATCTGTCATTGTTTTTGCACTTGTTTACCGTACCCGTTAATATTTCTTCATAACGAATGATTCGCAATTCGGCAAAGTAATATTATCACGTACCTGCCATAATAAACGTATTTAAAAACCCTTCCAGGGGGTTTCTCACGATCACAACTCACGATTTCGCGTATTTGACATTCCCCATCAGTTTTACTTAGAACACTGTTCAAAATGACCTCCGCGTATTGAAAACTGAGCGATGTGTCCCCTTCCAGGAAAAGGTCAGAAAATCGCTCCACGGGCACTACTCAATAACAAATTATAAGACATCTCAATTCGTTGGCCGATCGACAGTTAGGGCTGCCACTCGTTTGATCTGATTTACATTTGAATTTAATATTTATTGATGAAGATTAATTGATTGTTAGTTGCTAGTCACCATCGCTTTATGTATACTGCTTTATCTATACTGCTTTATGTATACTGATATATAGATTTACTAGTTTGCCTTGGGAAACACTCTTTCTTTCTCTCTTCTCCCACTCTTTCTACTCTCTTATCCCTTCTTTCTTGGTTGGCACAGCACTGGTAATGCGATTCGTGTTAAATAGTTGTAATAGTTCACTACCAAGTCCACCTCATAAATCATTTTATTGTTAAAAACCGCAAAGAAATATCTTTGACGATTATCGCATATCTGACAAGCAAGCATATTAGCCTTTGTTTTATTTATATAACGGAGATAAGGCCTGGTTGGGTGGTGGTTCGGGAAATAATAACAACAGTGGGCGTTTACATCACTTTAGTCAGAAACTCATTTAACACAGGTTTTACACTGGTTATAATTAAACACGCCATTAGAACTGATTGTCTTCAATTATCCGAGTAACAGCCAACAAATAATAGGGCACGACGGCCCAGTGGCCTCCCATCACCCCTTACAGCCACCCCAATGCCTCGCATAATCGTCTGATCCTGTTACTCGTCAATCTGATCTCACAATACAATTCACACGTCGCGTTCCGTCTTAAAAGTAACTACGTTCTTGTCTAGGCGTCTGCTCAGCTCGAAGGCTGTATCCAGAATGTCCGTTCGTCGCTGGCAAGTTAATAGCTTTCCTCCGCTCTCCCGCCACGTCACCGCGTGACCAAATGACAGTAGTCAATTCACATAGTGTTGCCATCTTCACAATCCGAATACACCTAAGCCTGGCCCGGCTTGATGTTCCATTTTATGATCTCCGACACGGCCATCGTGACAATCTCACCGTCCTCGGTGAGGCAGCAGAGGACCACCTGGAAAGGACATAACCTTCGCAAAGTAAATGTTTCCCACTCGGCCTCCCTGACCTCAAGCCCGAAGGCTTCATAATGAAAACACATAGTAGCCAGAACGGGATAATATCAAGAACTATAATCTGATAACACGATCTAGCTTTACAACAAAGGCTTCATGGCACTCAAAGATAAGTCAAATTACAGTTACTTTTAATAAAATCAACTTTGCCATTAACTCGATAAGACACAATTTGAATCACAAAGGTAATGAATTTTATCTCCATCATCGCCTATTCGGCGGCATCGTTTACCTAACAACATTGCTTAACCAGCGGCATCGCTTAATTAGCGGCATCACTTAACCAGCGGCATCGCTTAATTAGCGGCATCACTTATCCAGCGGCATCACTTAACCAGCGGCATCGCTTAACCAGCGGCATCACTTAACCAGCGGCATCGCTTAACCAGCGGCATCACTTAACCAGCGGCATCGCTTAACCAGCGGCATCGCTTAACCAGCGGCATCACTTAACCAGTGGCATCACTTAACCAGCGGCATCACTTAACCAGCGGCATCGCTTAACCAGCGGCATCACTTAACCAGCGGCATCGCTTAACCAGCGGCATCGCTTAACCAGCGGCATCACTTAACCAGCGGCATCACTTAACCAGCGGCATCACTTAACCAGTGGCATCACTTAACCAGCGGCATCACTTAACCAGTGGCATCACTTGATCAGCGACTGCTTACAGCTCCAAGCCATTCGCACGACACTCACAGTCGTGGCCGCACTGCGGCGGGAAATCTAGTGCCCGATCTTACGCCTACGCCTACGAATGACTGGAGTTGCATGCTATCTGAGCGACTTGCATACTACTTACTTCTCATCAACAACAATCGACAATCGGTTCACTTACTGTGAAGATTTTAAGAAATTTTTAGTGTGTTATCCCGTCTGTCTTAAAGATTCTCAAAAACAATGCAACAAATCAGTAAAGGAATTATTATCTTTGCATGACACCTTTAAATGGCAAATAGGCATCCAATTCGCTCATTTCGCTCACCAAATTCTCTCTGTGGCCTTCATTACAAAAAAACGTCAAGTACACAAACTCAACAAGGAACAATTACTGTCAGTGAGCAGTAATCAAAATTAGCTGCAAAAGTATCAATACAGATCACCTGTTATATCATGTCGCCATACAATCACCGACGATGCTCATCGTAAGCCACGGTACAAGGAGCCGCGATACGCTCCCGTCAGTATCAACGAAATTAAAGACACGTAGTTGACGCTAGTCCTACTTATCTCGCATTGATGTAATTTCTAGTCGCCGTTTAGATATTCACAGGTTACATGTCCATACAACTGTCACTTAGTTTATCTGAAACACACACAAAAAACAAAAGACAAAAACACGAAATGTCTAATTGTTATTTTTCTGAACTGAGGGTACACGATATCAAGATGTTTGAAAATTGAATATTCTTGATCTCATTTACAGAACGCTTCTGGTGTCACAAAACAATATACTTGCACTGACTTTGAATAACTTTGTTAAATCATAATTACGTTGAAAGATACTGTACAATGACTTTATAATATTTCGTTGAATCAAGCACAAATACAACGAAACGATTTGTAGTTTACGCAAACCACCATTCTAAATTCTAATCAGTTCTTTCTAATCAATCTTATTTTAAGGAAATCCTTGCATGTTCCAGGATTTCGAAGCACAATAGTTTTTATTTAAACAAGCTTAAACACAAATTCATGAAATCTTAACTTTGAACATTCTGTCAGGTGTTTTTTGACATTTCAAGATGACGGCACCATTTACACTGCTTGACTTCCAGTGTATACTACACAAAAATACTATCGAATTATCCAATCTTGTTAAGAATAATGAAAAAATATGCCATACCAAATCGCTGTCTTATAACCTCAAACCTTAATGATTATTTCGATACTTTGTATTCGAAATTTAAATCCTTATTTTACATGCAGCGAGCATGTTTGTCCACTGTTTGTACATCATATCTGAAAAACCTGAAATGCAATGAATTTTTTTTTTTTTTTTTTTGTTTATTTGGTTTGTTGTCTTATGTTAGTTTGAGGTCTTGGATGCTATTACTCCCTCGGCCATCTCTGACAAACTGAACACGTCCTCGTGTTCTATGTTCAAATAGTAACGCACTCCGTTCCACCCTTCACTTCCATCATAATTGCTTCTCGACTAATATCGACATCTTGCGTGAGGCAAATATCTGGGGTAGGTTCACATATTTTCTTTGTAAAATTCCACGGTTTTCATTTACTCGCGTTTACTGTCGTTACGTTTTTCATTGCAACCAATTCATTTCAATATCATCCGAACCACCGTCAGCCGTTATTGCCATTATCGATGTTACACTCGCTGATGTACTTCTTCGTAAAACTTTTCGTAATGTTTTGCAAACCAACGTCAGGGTCTCGTTTGCCGGTCCGTAGGTATTGTCAGATAGCCTTTTCTTGGGGCTTGAGCTACATGCCACTTCTGATAACGGAGATAATGCCTGGTTGGGTGGTGGTTCGGGAAATAATAACAACAGTGGGCGTTTACATCACTTTAGTCAGAAACTCATTTAACACAGGTTTTACACTGGTTATAATTAAACACGCCATTAGAACTGATTGTCTTCAATTATCCGAGTAACAGCCAACAAATAATAGGGCACGACGGCCCAGTGGCCTCCCATCACCCCTTACAGCCACCCCAATGCCTCGCATAATCGTCTGATCCTGTTACTCGTCAATCTGATCTCACAATACAATTCACACGTCGCGTTCCGTCTTAAAAGTAACTACGTTCTTGTCTAGGCGTCTGCTCAGCTCGAAGGCTGTATCCAGAATGTCCGTTCGTCGCTGGCAAGTTAATAGCTTTCCTCCGCTCTCCCGCCACGTCACCGCGTGACCAAATGACAGTAGTCAATTCACATAGTGTTGCCATCTTCACAATCCGAATACACCTAAGCCTGGCCCGGCTTGATGTTCCATTTTATGATCTCCGACATATATATACCTAGCAAAGATGTTTAACTAAATACCTCTTTTTAATATATAATATCATTAATATATAGTATCTGTTTTCAGAACTGTTGTCAATAGTGTGATTAAGCGAGCAAATAAAGGCTTATTAAAATTGTACATTCAAACATTACGAAATGTCTATTGAATTCATTAATACAAATATAGAGAGAGATCAGGTAAGAGCTTTAATTGAATGAACTCTAATTGAAAACATGATAGTTTCTCAGCAATGCAACATTACATAATTATCAATAGATATGAGTGTAAATGTAATGTATATTTGATGTGGACACTGAACATTGCGGAGGTTGCCCTGGAACGGCCAGCGCGGCGCCGCACAAAAACCGCCCGTCATCTCACAAGCCGGGAACAAAAAACCAGTATATCGGTAACACGATCTATGGGTATTAAACACACAATACAAACAAAGCATGCTGATTGAAACGTCAGCCAAATGACGACCGATTGATTCCAACGGCCCATTGTACTTATTAACGCTGTAATTACTCCACGCTGCGTCCTAACTATTTATTTTGTATCCGATTCTCATTGTTGAGACGTCGAAAAAAGATATCACGGCGATGAGTCGGTACTTTTGCCCGCTTTAATATCGATTTCCATATTCGATGGCGGCTCGATAAAAAATCGGATGGTTTTTGGGATTAAAATTCCTTTGTTTTGCTCGTAACCTGCTTGATGAGTGTCAGATTCGATCTGATTGTGGGCTGGCTTGATAGAATGGTTCATTGTTTTTCTTTTTATATGAATAGCTTGTGATCACGGTTCTGCTCATGCTATGATCGTAGGGAGATTGTTTTATAGGTTTAGTAGTTTTTAGTAAATCGTCAACTCTACCGCCAACCCGCAGTGAAGCAGGTTGGTGAACATTTAGGCCTAATTTAAAAGTAGAAATCCGTGATTTAGAGAGAGCTTGGATTGATCTCAAACAGTCTACACTGAGAATTAGGTTCGCGCCACGCAGTGATAAGTAACTATCGCTGCCCATAGACAACAAAAACCATCATCATATCACCATCACGACGGCAAAGAAGGACTCGAATGCCATCGAGAAGGAAATAGGCCAACGAATTCCTGAGAGAAGTGAACTTTGCCTCTGCCATTAGGTAGTACCAGGATGCACCCTGAGCATGCGAGGTTGGCTTGGTTCTAAGAAGATCCTCGCACGTCTGAACCTGTTAGTGCAGTAAAGAACCTTCTAGATTGTACAGAGTCTGTACAGCGTCACTAAAAATATACAATCTAAGTAAGTTTTTCCTAGCTACCTAGCTAAGTGACCATTAAAAGCACTCCGTCTGCTTAACTTTTATTATTTCCCTTTTACAGCGGCGTTTATTGGTATTTACCTTAATTGTTGAGTATTGGAGGCGAGCTTCGGCTAGTTCAATAAACATGCTGGACTTTTTCTGTCAGCTCTAAGTGCGTAACACCCAATACAGTTATTAAGCGGTGCCAACTTTGTCCGAAGCCACTGATTATCTTCGCGCGAAAGGCAATACCCAGTTTTTAGGTCCACTGCCCCTCGCGTCGGGAAAATCTAGATAAATTGCGGCGAGTACATCTCCCAATGTACATAAATAGGGGTTATTCACTCACCTGTGTCTCGGCGAGAGAAAAAGTGATTGCCGTTAGATTGGATTATGATCATAAAACAGTCTATTTTAAAATGTATGTTACTATGTACATAATCCGTGTCATATTGGTACAATGTAAAATAAGCCAGGGATATTTTTTGTTGCCTTTAAATAAAATTTAATATTATTTTCAACAATTTTAGGGACATGTCCGTATCGAGCTCTTTAGTAATCTTTTAAGCCACTCGAAGATTACAGTAGGTACAAATCCCAAAATAAGAAAATCTTAAGCGAGCAACCAACATTTCTCGTCGATTCCACCGACGTTACATCTCGGTGTGAGCGGCGGCCCAACCGCCACAAATCTCACGGGGCGCGCGGCACACCGTATCGGCCGATCAGTATTTACACGCGCGTCATCGTCCCGCTATCGGCGTCAACCGCTGACAGACAACTCTATCTGCAACATATCTTGAGTATCGACATCTCGCATAGCCCTGCACTAGTGATGGGTTTTGAGGCCTAAAAACAACTTTCTAGAGGTAAGAGTTTCATCTAAATCTAAAGTTTACAAAGATCAGGTTCGCAAATATTTTTTTACTGGATTCATGTCGACTCATAACTCGTCTCACAATGTAATTCGAAATGAGGATGCATACGTTTGAGGAATTCTTTATCCGTATCTTAAAGAATAGAGACTTCCATATTGTTTTACTTATTATACATAAGAATCGATTACAATCCTAAGTGCACGTTGCAATTCTTATTTCATTGATACCGATATTTATTACTTGTATATTATTACTACTATTATCACTTTATACTTAAGTTTTGACTACAAGCTCAACTACATGATGAGATTTTTCTTTTATTTATACCGATACTTAATTTTCCTCTTAATAACATAAATAAGTATCATGGTGATGCACCAACTTCAGTACAGTATCTCAGGGGGCAGGCATATATTGCTAACCATTAATTGCGAAAAAAACAGTTTTACCTTTTTGGTCTGTAATCATTTTTAATATTCCGGATAAAATGTCCAGATGCCTAAGGTAAAGTCCATTAAAACCAAGATCTTAGTTCTTTCTTTTGATTCCTCCTTCCTAAGGTGCTATTGATATATAACCACTTAGATACTATGACATGTACAAAACAAGACATACAAAATCCTGTTCCAACTCGCACTCAAGGAGCAACGCTTCAGGCCTTCATGTGAAGAACTACTTTGATTTCAAGTGATTGTGCAACGATATTTCGACAAATCACGACTAACGTTATACATGTAATAATTATCTCAATGTTTCTAGGTCACTTTGCTCACGATATTTACGGGCATGCGCGACGCGTGAGAATCTAATGATATTATGATATAAAATATTTTATTATCCGACATATCTGTAGGAAAGACAGCCCAGGTGGGTAGAAAGTTCTCTAAAAAATTAGGTGAAGTTCAAAATTTTACACGCAAATTTAATACATAATATGTTATTAATATAATTTGTGTACTAAACTTGTAACACACAGTCCGATCAAAATAATTAAATTTGGTATTCGGTACTTTTTATAGTTAGTTGAAACCTGATGAAAAAACATCTAGTTATCTCGTATACATGATTTATAAGTAATAATAAGGAAATTATTTTACAGAGGATGGACAATGATAATAATGATAGGTATATTAATTCGATCGCATTCATGCAATGTCAAAAGATTTCCAATCTCAAGATGGTACGAGTATTAGTATTACATCCGTACATGGTTACATGAATGCTGTGATCAGACATCGAACCTTGTACCGGCTCGTTCATATTAAAATGATGTCAGACAAAATAACATTTCATTCGGAAACAATTTCCTCGGTCAAGAGACGCCGATCAAATCTCACCGGGAGCGTGTCACACCGAGCTGTAATCGAAGCGAATGTTTTATACATACTTCCGTGGAAAATCGTAATTTTTTAGGCTTAGAGTGTTAAAATTCGAGCTTTTTAGAAACAAAACTAGTAAAACAGTTAATTAAATCATCACAATTAATTTTATCACACCAGTTTATCACACTGGCCAAATAAGATAGTCCTACCCTTCCTTAATTTAGCTACCACCAGAATCTAGTCCTTACTTAGCTACTATTAATTTTATAAATCAATTTCAATTAAATGTTTCTTTCTTAGTTGGTAAGGCTTAATTCTGTGATGCGTTAAGTGGTAGGTGACCAAGAATTGGCCTCTTACCACTTACCATAAGATGGTTCAATTGTGATTGTTTTCAAACAAATAATATTTACAGTGTAAAACGCATTTTAACGAAATAGCTCATTTAGAAATGTTTTGACTGACGTCAATTTATATTTCTTTATTTAAATTTACTGAACACAAAATCACGGTACCTCCACGGTACCACAATTGGCTACCTCCTAGGCCAAACAGATATGCACTAAGAGCGGTATTAACATAAATATCGTCCCCGTAGTTCGAAAAGTCACTAAGTCGAAAAAGGGCCAAAATGAGTTATCAATGTCACTAAAACCACATTTTTTTTCTCTAAATATCTGTCTAACCATCTATGTTCTAAGTGCGTTCGTTTCCGATTTACGAAATGTGAAAATTAAGTAAATGTATGCTTTGGATCCCACTGCGAAATGAGAGAAATAACTAAATTTTCTTAATTATTTTATACTTATCGAAACTTTACGTAGGTCGGAACTAAAACGATTTAATTACTTTTTCTATTAAATTTTCAATGCATACCCAGGCTTTTAGGTAGACTATAATCACTAAAATGATTTAGTGAGTTATTAAATTCAGCACTTTGATAAAATACTCGAAAGCGAAAATCAACTAACTCCAAATAGTGACTTCTCACTCCTTACTGTTAAATGATTTTGTAAAATACTACCAAAGTGAAAAATCATTATTTCAACATAATGATTTCTTCTCTAATAAAAATGGATTAAAAGACCTATTGTGAATAATACTTAAAATGTTTTAGTTATTATTTTTAAGCGCGTCACATACGGCGAAGATACGATAATATTTTATGTTAAGATGCCTTGCTATAAAATATTATAGTATCGTAAGGTATCGCACACGGCTAAGATACGATAATATTTATATCCGCTCGAATAGCTCTGGGTCACACTGGGGTTATTTCCCCGCAATCTATATACAGGATAGTCTAATATTAATAATACGGCCTTACTATTAGATTTATTGGATAGCTCATCGGATGATGATTCTGACTTCGAATATGACTTAAAAATTTCTGCCGCACGTTGCCATTACCGAACAATTTGGGTAGAAATTAATCATATAAAGTTTAGGAAAGACCGCGGTGAGTTTAATCTTTACGAAGACCTTTCGTCGAAAATGTTTCAAATATATTTTAAAAAGTCAAAGGAAAGTTTATAGTTTCCAATAGTTTCCAATATTTTGCGTACTAATAATAAAAACAAAAACATGAGAGGTGTCAAGGGACACCTGGATGGAACGAAGTTCCTTTCGATTTAAGTATTGTATTGTTGTACAGCGCCTGTTCAGACTTAAGATATTTAGTTTGGTTAGTTGCGGATAGATGGCGTTAGTAAATTAATTCTGAATCACGCTATCAACTTATACTTGTAACATACGTAAGTTCAAGGAAACTATTAAATTTTTTGAATTCGCTATGGATACTTAGTTTCATTTACCTTATATAGTTACGCAGTTTGTATTTGTACAGCGCCATCTCTGTAAAACTAACTGAATCACTTCAAAAAAAGTGTCGTCATTCGCAAAATCAAAAAGTGTCGAAATTTTCCGTCTGGCCCCCTTTCACAACGCGCGATAAGGAACTTCGTTCCAACAACAAAAACAGAGAGAATAGGTTTTTTTTATGGAAATATCCGGCAAACGAGCTGACGATCCACCTGATGGTAAGTGGCTATCGTCGCCCATGGGTATCAGCAACACCAAAGGCATCACTGATGCGTTGCCGGCCAGGAAAGAAAGAAGAAAAAGAAAGAAAGAACTGGCTCTCATGCCCCCAGCCGGAACACGACGAGTCGTTTGGCGGCTGACTCATGCTGGTGGTAGCTATCCAGGCGAACCCCTGGAGAAATTATAATAGTAATAATGGTATTAATAAACAATTAAAATCAATACTACCAATATAATCCCTCCGAGGGCCCTACCACCAACGGGCCGGATTAAGTCGCCTCTTACGACACCCATCCGGCGCGGGATTGGGGTCAGTATTCTAAACCGCCAACACCAACACGGCTAAGAAGAAGTAAAATTAATATATTTCATTCCATTTTGCATCGAATATTGTGCACACTGTGTAAGGAGCTTACGATATATTTTGGATCTTAACATGGCATGTTACGATATATTAAGCATCTTAACATAAAATGTCCATATCGCTCGATATCTTAACATGCGTAATATGAAAATATTATCGTATCTTAGCCGTGTGTGATGGTTCATACAAAATGTATAGTGAGCGATATTTTATGTTAAGCTAAAATGTTATAGTATCTTCGCCATGTGTGACGCGCTTTATACCTTCGACGAGCATCCTTACATTTAGGTACATATCGCTTGCGAGTTAGTGATTTTGTCGCGGCTAGAGAGACGAGCGCGGCGCGTGGTGACTTTAATTCTCGGCACTGACCACTTGCGTTTTTGAGTATTATTTTGTGCACTTTGTAAAAATGAGTCGTGCAAAGTTTATTATTGATTTATTAAATCAAAACGAAAAAGCTATTGTAGAGGTAAGTGATTTTTGGAATCATACTTTATATTTATCTCTTGGTCTTATGAGGGATCGACGAGAACTATGTGTGCAGACTCCAACCTCTATGAGGGAATACCGATGGCTTAATGACCAGATCTCCAATTGCAGGCGACGCGATCTGCGAAAACACAACGCAAATCGTGTAAAAAGCACTATTGAGTGAAACCAGGGCTCATAATCTAACATTTTAACAAAAAATTAACCGACTTCAAATGAAGTACATTGTACTTTTGATATGGATACCATTGTCAGATCTCACTCAAATTTATGTGGGACTACGCGACAAGCACCAGCTTTCAATTAAAAAAAGAATCATTAAAATCGGTTGGCGCGATATTGAGTTATTCGTCGATTTATCGCGAACATACTTAATGCAAAAAGACTTATATGATTTTGACATGGATGCCATTGTCAGATCTCGTTCAAATTTTTGTGGGACCACACGGCAAGCACCAGCTTTTGATTAAAAAAAAATCATCCAAATCGGTTCACCCAGTCCATAGTTCTGAGGTAACAAACATAAAAAAAAAATACAGTCGAATTGTGAACCTCCTCCTTTTTTTGAAGTCGGTTAAAAAGTGTTCACCAGGGATATGTCTAGGATATGTCAGGGATATGGGCAAAGTAAGCTTACGAGGTTGAAGACCGAGTCCAGCACCATTTCCAGCACCGACGTCAGCCTGTATGAGATTAGAGAGGCTCTCAAACAGGTTAAAAACAACAAAGCACCGGGAGATGACGGAATCACAACCGAGCTTCTGAGAGCTGGAGGGAAACCCCTTCTAGTGGCTCTCCAAAAACTGTTCGATTCCGTCATCAACACTGCAACTACCCCGGAAGCGTGGAGCAGAAGTGTGGTGACGCTGTTCTTCAAGAAGGGCGATAAAGCCCTTTTGAAGAACTACAGGCCCAATGCACTTTTGAGCCACGTTTATAGGCTGTCTTCGAGGGTCCTCACAAATCGCATTGCACGCAGGCTTCACGACTTCCAGCCTCCCGAATTAGCAGGATTCCGAAAAGGCTACAGCACCATAGACCATATTATACACACACTGCGGCAGGTTATACAAAAGACCGAGGAGTATAATTTGCCGTCATGTGTTGCCTATGTGGACTATGAGAAAGCCTTTGATTCTATCGAGACCTGGGTGGAACTAAATTCTCTCCAGCGGTACCAGATCGACTACCGCTATATCGAGATGTTGAAATGTTTGTACTCATCTGCCACTATGTCCGTCAGAGTACACGACACAGCAACGAACCCCATCCAATTGCAGAGAGGTGTCAGATAAGGGATGTCATATCCCCAAAACTGTTCACCGCTGCGTTAAAAGACATGTTCAAACTGATGGAGTGGAAACGACGTGGCATTAACATAAACGGCGAATACATCACACACCTGCGATATGCCGATAATATAGTCATCCTGGCGGGTTCCCTGGAAGAACTTAGTACAATGCTTGGGGACTTGAACAGCGCCTCACAACGGGTGGGTCTTGTCCATGACAAGACGAAAATCATGTCGAATGTCCATGTCACCCCCGTACCGGTTATCCATATATGGTATAAGTGATCCAGATGGGTAAGTCTAACTTCGAGAAAGAAATCACTCGTAGAATCCAACTCGGATGGGCTGCGTTCGGGAAACTGCGTCATATCTTGTCGTCCAAAACACTACCTCAGTGCCTGAAGTCGAAGATGTTCGAGCAATGTGTGTTGCCAGTGATGACATACTTATCCGAGACGTGCCTATTGGCCTAATCCACAAGTTCAAAGTAGCGCAGTGGGCTATGGAGAGGGCTATGCTCGGTATTTCTCTACGTGATTATCTACGTGATTTATCAGAAATGAGGAGATCCGTAGACGAACAAGGGTGACCGACATAGCTCAAAGAATTAGCCGGCTGAAGTGGCAATGGGCTGGCCACATAGTGCGAAGGATTGATAACCGTTGGGGAAGAAAGGTCCTTGAATAGCGCCCACGTCTCGGAAAAAGGAGCATAGGACGCCCTCCGACCAGGTGGACTGACGACCTGAAGAAGACAGCGGGCATCCGCTGGATTCAGAAGGCTCAGAACCGGTCAGAGTTGCGCAAGTTAGGGGAGGCCTATGTCCAGCAGTGGACCTCCAAGGGCTGATGGATGGATGGATACTTTATATTTTAGTTTAGTATTTTGATGTTGTCTTCTGGAGGTGAAAATTATGTACCTACATTATTTAAGAATACAGATAAATATCTAATAATATTATTTTATAGGAATCTGCTCCTTTGAAGACTTCATGAGATCTGTTATAGAAAGTAATTATTAAGTATGGTGCCTATTATTTGGGTAGTAGGTACTAAACTTTGTTTTTGTCGCTTCGATTGTTTGTTTTTTTGTGTCGTTTATTTTTAATGCTTAAGTTATCTTAAAGCAATGGTTACACTTGGTTACATTAAAAGTTATATATTTATTATATAATTATTACATATATTATATTTATTATTATCAAAACAAATCTTACCACCCAAACTTCGAATCTTAAGATACTAGGTATTATTTACAATGCACATTTCGTACGTCTAGCACTAAGTTCCAATTTACATAACTAGATGTGGTTTTCTTAAAAATAATTTAGAACAGAGTGAAAGATCACTAACTAAGGGCGAAAATTAACTAACTCCTAACTAACTCAGACATTCTATTGAGAACAAATAATTAATTTGCGTTTTTTAGGGTATTTTATATTTTCTCATTAACTACTCGATTTTCACTTGTTACAGGTAGTATAATATTAATTTGATTTAAGTTCCTTCAAAATAAAACTAAAAACATAGAGACATGTTATGACATATTAAAGTTATGGCGATTTATATATTTCAAAACTTTAAACCTCAATATCTCAAAACACGTTTTTTGCACTTAATGACTTTTCGCTCTACGGGGACGATATATTGGTTTTAAATTAAACAATAACCAACATTTATTATTACTCTTTGTTGCCTGATTATGACGTAACAAAGTTGTTTATCGAAGACCTATTACACAGGTATGGGAGGAATGGCGTCACTCCCAGCTCGCCACTTGTCCCGTCCACGACCGACCATTAGCTCCAATCAAGTGAGCGAGGCGCCGGCGCCTGACAATCTGCTGCGTCACGCGTGGCCCTAGTCTCTAGCAATGTCATCCGGCCGTCAGTGACGTTCGGCGCCATTTTTCGCGTCAGATTGACGTGTCTTTGGTCACTTTGAAAATACTAATGTGTTATTTTGTCCATATTGACGCATGAGACGCCTTATGGTCATAGCACACATATCAACTCGTAAACGGAACGTAAACGTATCAACTCTTGCATGTCAGTATTCTTTGTATGAAACTCCCTACTGTAAAGCACACTTATCGGATCCGTAACGTAATCGCCTCGCCTCGAGACAAGCTCACGAACCGCGGTACGGTGCGTGGACGACTTGCCGTACCCGCGCTTACGTCTCACCGTACGCTATCCGTCGACTTTCCGTTTCTTCGTGCGCGCGCCGCGCCGCGGCTACCGCTGCGTCGGCGAACTGCTGTCATTCATTCCGTCAACCAGCGGCCGGCGAGCCGTAAGCGCGGCGTCGCCTAGCCGTAAGCGCGGCGTCGCCTAGCCGTAGCCGAGCTAACGTTAGGTTGACGGCGAGGCGATCCGGTGCCGATCCCTTTCCGAGTTGATATGTGCGCTACGACCATTAGACGTCTGGCGGACTCATATTGGATAATGGTTACCAATGCTACCATGCCGGATCGTTGTGTCAAAGGTTCTGGGTTCGATTCCCTCGAGGCGAAAATTTGATTTGATGAGTTTAATATTCTGTTGTGTGTTTGGGTGTGAGTGTTCTTGTCCATAGCACGCACGATACAAGGAATCCTGGTGTAGTTAGCGTTAATTAATTTTATTTATGTGCCCAATTGGCTACATTGCGTAATGACATTTCTAGGGATGTTTACATCCCATCCTTTTGCTTATTTTTGGAGATTGTTGCTTTCTGTACAATGTAATACCAGCGTCTCTTCCTTTATTTCCTTCTTCTAAAGTCGACCATGTTTTGTTATTTTTATTGCTCCTACATTTTTCAGTAATAATGTGGGTTCCCTGCGTCCTCTTTGGAGGACAACGCAACTATGATACCTAGGCTACTGTCCATGCGTTCACCAGAGATCCCGGAGCCTCACCATATTCGCAGGATGGCTGCCGAGGGGGTTTTAGTGGGTAGAAATCCCACATACGTAACCCGCAACCTGTAGCTTCGGATTCTATGGATGATTTATTTTCTCCCTCGAAAAAAAAGAAAAAAAGAAACTCCATGGACGACGTAACGATAACCACTTACTATCAGGCGGCCCTGTTTTTGTCGGTTATTTACATAAAAAATATCACTTAGTATGTACCTGACTAATGAATGGCGAGTAACATAGTTAAACATTACATCTTAGTCCTTGCCGTCATAAAAATAATCGTCATCAGTAATGATTAAAATCTATAATAAACAGCTCTAAATTAAATTAGAATGAAGCCGCTAATGAGGAGAGGTAATGAAGAGCAATGATCAAATAAATAAGAAGTTAAAAAGCTAACGAACACCTTTGCATGCCACTCGGTAATATCGATAAATGGATTCAGGACCACCAACATTACATAAACTTTTCCAATTAAAATGCACATTGCACATGTCTCTAGTCAGTTCTACTTAAGGGGATAGGAAGTGAAGACTAATATAATAAGTAGGTACCTACAGTGGCAAAATATTATAATCACATGGTGTATCGCTCCGTTAGGACTAATAACTAAGTTGAAAAAATAACTTACTTATTTGACTTAACTCATAAACAGTAAAATTAAATTAATCATGACAGCAATGTGACATTGAAAATCTGAGATAAAATACTGCATGTACATCTACAATACAATATCTATTGCTTTATTTGTATCATACCTAATTGAATCTCCAAAATACTTCTATTCCGCATCTTCATTCAGTCCAGCCCCAATTCATTCTTTTGAACGATGACATCATTATAACAACCCTGTATCCGATGATAGGCAAGACGAGTATAGCGCTCCGTAACAAGACGACACTTCACTAAAGTTGCGTCCGTCCCGATAAGACCTACGCCAGCGTGGTGTTTGCACAGAGGCAAACCATCTCGCTGCAACGGATTCAAAATCGCTTCTTGCGTACGGCCACGGGCTGAGCCTCGTTGTCGAACGACACGAAGAATTCATCATAATTCACCATTAAAAGAGAAGTGCCGGTTGACAGACAACACAAATTTACAACGTTCAAGAACAACACAAATCCGAATCAGATTTACGATAACGCTTATCACCGAAGCCCGAACAAATCCTGATTAACTCCCAAACGCCACGGCCGCGGCACCAGCTGACGTTTTCGTACGAGTTTTTCATCCCAAACAAAAACGCCGTTGCGAAGGGGAGAGTGGCAAAAAACAGAAGGGACCCTGATTACAAACTTTATTATGAAATGACATTGAATTAATTTGAAAGGCCACCTTGCGGTGCTCATTAACACAAATGGATTCACGAGTCGCGCGCGGACAATAAAAATCGCATTTACACACAAAAAAAGAAATGTGATTAATGATACTGAGGAAAAGTTTACTACAGCGCGTGCATCGCCGACGCTGACACACGGGCGGGAACACTGGCACGCTAAAACTGCGTTCGGTCATGCTAATTCAAACGAATCAGTAGATAATAATTGCATTGCAATTTTTAAAGATTTACTAACCTTTATTTTGTTACTTATTTTTTTAAGAATTAAGATATATAAATTACAACTGATTAGATAATAACGCCGCATAAATACCAAATCGTCGTAATAATTGAAGTTGAAACAAAAGTTCTAATAATATATGTCAACAGAAAATAACTATTAAATAATGTCGCGTGTTTAACTACTATTTGTAAGAGAACGATTACGTTATAAATACTCTTATTAATGCAACTATAACTATGATTGTGTTAGCCGCACGGTGGATTTACGATGAGTGAAGATTTAATTGCTTAATTGGAATATTAGTTGACGGTAATACTCAATACCCATAATTTATAGCGTCTTTTTCTTGCGATACCTAAGTAGCTATTCATGATAAATACCACGATATTCTCAGAAGTCAGAATCCTGTAAGGTTTTAATTAAATGTCATTGTAAGTATTTGTTTGATGTCATGATTTGTTTGAAGTCTGGTGTAAAAGTTATTTATACGGAATATAATAAACACTTCCTGGTAAAAGTAATCATCTACAAAAAATATATTGTGATATTGAGTTTGATAATTTTCTTGTCAAGAATGTGGTTTTCTTCATAGACGCAAATCATATTTAATGAATGATCGTAATCTACACAAAATTACGAGTAGGTTCATAAACAATCTCACGCGTAAAAATCAAAAATTACATCACATCAAAAAATTTATTATTAATCAAACAGGCGTTAAAATTAAAATACTAAATTTCGCTTTTTTCATGTTAATTTAAAATTTATTTATTATGTAAAGCTTTATTCGTCGTCCTGTACAGCCGTATGTGGTCGTATATCAGTAGTCATACAGTGTTACTATACGAATGTAATGCCGCCCGCACCGCTATACACCGTCATTTTGTGATGTACACGATAAAACATGTACTACTCCGTACCTACTTCCGATAAACACTGAAATTATGTTGAAAGAACACGACTTAGCGGGTACGTCGCAATGTTCTTTTAATATCAGTTTTAGTAGCGATTGTAATTATTTGCGACTAGCTCACTCATTAACCTTGTGGTTGGCTTTTGTAGCGCGTCTGTCATTTTGACTGTTTGTGGCTGTGGAGTTCATATTGATTTGCAAGGTTTACGTTTTGATATGCTTGCGTTTATCAATGATGTTAAAGCGGATTCGCAGTAAATGAACAGTGTTGTTAATTATTGCGGCTCATGAAAAGCTGGTAGATTAAAATACATGAATAAATATTATTTCATTTCATTTCATGACTTTTGTGACATGTGAAATCCTATTTTTGATAATAAATGAATTTGTTACCTTACTACCAGTTTACAACTTTACAATTTTACACCTGGATTTCTTTATTGGATTCATTTATTGAAGATTATAGATCTGCCCGCGGATTATTCCGCGTTTTTCGAGAAAATAAATTCCCTATGTCCTATATCCCTATTCCAGGCATTCCTTTGTGCATTTTTCAGAGAGTAACAAATGTAAACAAACAAACTATCACATTTATAATATTAGTAGGATATTGTAAGATTGTTCTACATCTATTAATACATTAGCCTAGGTTTGAAGTGAGCGGTCCCTATCCCCCGGCTACGAGGTTCCCCAGTCGCGACGGGTTCAGTGTACGATCGCTGACGGTAGAACTGATGCTATCAGTCTATGCTATCACACTATCAGTCAACGCTTCACTGGAATCGTCTAGGGTTGCTAGTCTGCTAGACGAACCACGTCGAATAATGTATATTATGCTATTTATCTCATTGCCGAACCTCCATTATGTGTCGCGCGGGAATTAATCCATTTCCTGTGAAAAAAGTATACCAGATGATTATTAATAAAGTTACAGATTTTATAGATACCTATGTAAAGTAGAATGTCAGAAGTATTAAGTAGTTACTTGAACATTAATTTCCATATGAGTGCACAGTACCTATATCTTTTATTATAGTAAGACCGCTAACGGCAAAAAGTAAGTTGGTTTTATTTTCTTAGCGTATTTTTTTCCCTTAAATTACTTGGAAAATTAGTAACCAAGTATGTTATAGGCCATTTATGAACGTTTACGTAAAGTTTAAATAAGTAAATTGATGCTGCAAGGTCGAAAGGATACATAAATAACTCGAACTCTACTTTCAAACAGCTCAAAAAATCTGTCAAGCTATATAGGTTGATGATTTACCTATATTACCTATTAAGTGGGTGATTTATATCGTCTATACTAAGACTGAGAAAGCGAAAAACTTCAAAACTTATTGATTAGGAGAATGGCCGATGGATCAAATCAAATCAAATCAAATCATTCTTTATTGTGGACAATAGGTTTGTATAAAGGTGTTACAAAGGTTATATAGTAAACAAAGTCCGCTATGTCCTACCTTAAAGGCGTACAATTTGTTACATTATTAAAATAATATAAAATCATTACACATTATAATTAAGGAATAAAGTAAAAACGAATCGCGTATAAATCAGACCCAAAATAAAATTAAAATTTAATTTAATTTAAAAACAAGAAATTAAAATTTAAGAATAATTGGCAATGTCATAATTTAAATTATAAAATAATGGAAAGTCATTATTGAAGAGAACTTTCAACTCCCGTGAAACTGGCAACCCTATGTTTAGCCTATTAATACCTAATCAGGTTTCCGCAAAACTATTAAACTGAACAATTGATCCGCGGTACATAGATAAATGGATCGGTAGCTTTTTACTAAAGATAACGGGCTCAAATTAAGCGCGCGTCTACACTCGCATTTATAGCACATTTGAGCCCCGCTCGAGGCTTTCATTCGGTGCTAGTAACCGCTAGTAAATCTATGTAACCTAGTGTCCACTCTTATTAATGCAACTATATTTATCAATGATGCTTAGACATGAACTCAAAAATGCTTAGACATGGTTCTTTAATTATTTTTTTGGGAATCGCTTGAAATAAAACAATCGCTAATGTTCCTTCAAGCTTAGTACAATATATCGGTGAAAACTGTGTCAAAATCGGTTTAACCGTTTCTGTGATTAACCTGAACTACACTTACCATCAGATGGAATTGTAGTCAAGCATTATCTACTTAACTTATAATTTATAGATATAGAAAACAGGCAAAGAAACAAAACTTTCATACGTCACTTTTCAGTAAATAAATACCGGTAACGGTATTTGTTAAATATCTTTTCTGAATCTCTAAACATCAATTAGTTACTGTTGTATTGTTATGTACAATGACGATATGATATAAGATAAAAGATATACATATATAAAATATGCTTATTTTCTAAGCGTCAGAAGTAAGTATAATAAAGCAGCATATTTAGCAGCAAATAGCGCTGCATTTTGCAGCGCAATTTCGCGGTCTTTTATGTTTGAAACATAATACAATCGTTTGTAGCGCAGAGCGAATTTGTTTTGAACGTTGCAGCTCATCTAATCCCCTCAGATAAATTATGCTCACATTAATGTAAAAACTGATCATAGTTACTAACTAACTCAGTTAATATTATCCATTTTTATAATTGATAGCCGCCTTTGACAACAGTTGTTTTTATTAACCCCACACGCAAAACAGAGGTGTTAAAAGTTTAACGTGTTACTCTGTATCTTTAATCTTGTCTGTGGCATCGAAGCTACTAAACAAATAAATCGTTTTTTTTTCAAAAGGTCTCTTAATCGAGACCAATAGCGTTCTTAGCTATGATTAAAGAATATATGTACATATTGTGCTGAAAATGATCATCAGGCCTAATTCCATCTGTTGAGTAATAGATGGCAGGTTCAACGGGTCTGATCGATTCAAAATTTGGTGTTCTGTGATTTCAATGATATTACAATAAACCGCATCAGATGTCGCAGTATCTTAATCAAAACCAGCAAACTACTCAACTAATCACGGACTTACGAGAATAGCAGAGGTATCGTGTTATCATGTTTCTAAGAAAGTCGCCTCAAAATGGGCTACATATCGACACTGCAAATTAGGTTCCTCTAAAATAACAATAGAGAAAGTGAGCGAAAAATTCTGCAAGTGTTTTTGATATCTTGTCTATTAACATTCTCTCTCGTATTATTATTTACCTTTCGAATTCCTCGTAATCTATGGGAATATCTCAGACGAATAAGTGACGGGTTGTCTCGACAAAAAACGTTTCGTCTAAGAGTCGACAATCCGTTGGGTGGGCGCCTGGCCCCATCTGATACCACCGTCTCAACAACATAATGATAGGTTCTGCGCAGCTTCCGTATAATGGCGACCATATTTTTGTTCAAATCATCTGCCATCTCCTTCTAACACCTCTCTTTCTTGACTAAATCACGCCGTGAGAAAGACACATAGTTTTGTCCAGATATTTTTTTGGTACACAATTTAAGACTTTTTCTATTCCTAACGTTGATTGGTGGTGGTTAGCCATTGAAAGCTTAAACGACTGGTTAACTACGAGTCAGAGGATTTTTTATCGATACTAAATAAAAACTTAATAAAACAGCAGGTTAATATGGTTAGAAAGTTTTACCAAGCATTTGATTTGTCGAATTTATAGATACTCATCAATAAATAATATGCAGCCACTTTATATTACAAATGCAATTAGGATGTATGAAAATATACTATTAGGCGAGCCCTCTTATTGGATAGAAGCAAATAAACTTTAGAAATGTAGAGTCAGGGAAATGATTTTTAATGTACCTAGATATTTTGTTTTCCAAAATACATTAACTGGTAACAGGTCTTAAGAAATCGTTTAATTCTGTCCTACTCTGTTTCGGTCCTATCGAGTTGAAGTCCTATCGAAGTGCATACGATTAATACGTGAAGTTACATCTGCATCGAACAAATTCTAAGCTACAGAGATTTTGAGATTGTTTTTACATAAATCGGCCGATTGATACGCCTTTACGACAGCAGGTCAGGCCTTGGTATTAACCACAGTAGATGTTCTGTGGTATTAACAATCAACAAGTTATCAAGTATTTTTGTTTCACGTTTTATCTTTCACATATGAATTTTACCTTAGCAATACCGCTGAGATTTACCTACACTAGCAGTCTATTACCACATAATCTAGTCTACGAATAGCAAAAAGTAATATCATTCGGTGCGCAAATCGAATCAATACACGGCGTGTCCCCCAGGGGCTCAGGGGCCACACTGTTCACCCCTGTTATTGTTTCAATCTCTCCGCAAAGTTGGCGAATTGAAAAAGTTGGTTCACTTCTAAGCCGCTTTCAAAGGCTTGGAATTTGTTATTGTCATACAAGATTTTGGGAAGGGAAGTACTGAGTACCTACTTTATAAGTTACTAGGAAATCGCCCTCGCTTCGCTTCGGGAAAAGTAGTAAAAAAACAAAATATAATATAGCCTATGTCACCCGGGAATAGTGTAGCTTCCCAACAGTGAAAGAATTTTTCAAATCGGTTCAGTAGTTTCGGAGCCTATTCAATGCAAACAATCAAATCTTTCCTCTTTATAATATTAGTATAGATAACATAAACATATTGATATACATAGTTATGTTGGGTATAATGTCCAAGTACTGTATGACGGAATTATTCCTGAAGTTCTCACCAATAGGTCCCCCGGTGGGTATTTACAAAACTTAGCTTTACTATAATTTTATTTTCCTCATCGTTGTTGGTCTGGTCGCTTTTAAATAAGGCTTCATAATAAATAACGCTTCACACTCATAGCCCCACACTAGAATTCCCTGTGTCGTGGGTGCCATGGACAACACACAAGACAAGGACAATCACACCCAGACCGAGAACAGAAATTCAAACTCATCATTCAAACCGCCTCGCTGGGAATCGAACCCAGGAAGAACCCTTGGTGCGGCGATCTGGCATGGTAACCATTGCGCCACGCGGGTCGTCAAAAGCAATGAGTTTTAAGAGCAATGGGTACTATTCACGGTAGTAGCAGTCAGCACACTTACACACGTCTGTTTAAATTAAATCACAGATTCAGAACGGATTAAAATATAGTTACAGGTATAGTTCATTATATTTTTTCAGCTTGCTTATTATAGTTATTAGGTATAATGTGTAGTGAATTACGATATGGTTGCGCATGTGTAACCTTCCGTGTAACCTTGGCAGCTCAGCCTTTACCATTACCATTTGTTACCACCAGTGTTTTGGGCTTTCAACGCCATTCTGCGGTTTTCGCAAGGTCGCTGCTGTAATTGTGTTAAAGTGGATTCGCTTAATCTGTTGTTTTTATCTCATTACTTCATAATTCGATAATTCTATGGGTATGTAGGATACTTTAAAAAAAGTATTAAGACCACAATATAAGTATAATATTATTCATTATGTTTTGAAATAAAGTGATAAACGACAACCAGGTGAGTAATGACCATTGACCATGGTAAATAATCTTACATTGTAAATTGATTGCTGTAATAAAATTAAAAGGCAATAATACGTAATTAGAATATACCTACGTAAATAATGACGAAACATCTTAACAGTGGTAAATACTCCGGCGCCTCTTTACTAAACACACACATTGAAATCTTAGCAATTTCCCTGTAATTCTGCCGTAACTATTAACTGACAGAGCCTATTGTAGGTCGTCACCATGACCTCATAAACTGGTCATACTGACGATATTATGGAAACTATTCATCGCATAGATTAAAGTAGATTTTTTTTCGAATGGAAGGTGTTATTGGCCCTAGCGGCCTTTACAGCTTCATGCGGATACATATACCTAGTAGGTGCTTTCCAGCTGAACAGTACCTGTCGATATTATTACCATTAAAATTACACTGGAATTTGCTCACGATACATACTATCTAGACATACACACACATAAGTCAAACACGCGATTACAAACACGAAAATGACCGCACATGACCTAAATACTTCTTACAAGCAGGAGTTGATCAGTTGGTCGGGCAGCAAGGCTATTCTGTTTTGTAACTCGACAGCGGAATCCGCGATAAGTTTCAAAATTGAAGTTAGAGTTCGAGAGTCACTTCACTTCGCAAGTGCTTACTAGATGGTTAGACAATGACATATTTATTTGTCATATTTTTAGTCGTTTGACGTTCGAGTTCGAGACTCACTTCACTTCGCAAGTGTGTAATAGATGATTAGATAATGACATATCAAGATCTCGGACTCGAACTTCAATTTTGAAACTTATCGCAGATTCTGCTGTCGAGTTAAAAAATAGAATAGCCTTGCTGAGCTGATGATATTGCAGATATTGCAGGCGAGGACCGGCTCGTTTCCGGCCCCAGGAAGCAGCCCCGGCGGCGGAAATCCATGAGATTGGGCCAAGTTAGCGCCCTGCAGCCTCGTATCGACCTCGTTATTGCCTGCCCACTGCTCGCTGAAAAATCACGAAAGAAAAAGGAAAAGCAATGAGAAGCTCTGACAGGGTTAAGGAGAGATTGAGTGATTTTGTAATCGCTTTTTAGGGTTCCGAAGTAAAATCGGAACCCTTATAGTTTCGTCATGTCCGTCTGTCTGAGGCATAGCGCCGAAACCCTTACTGCTAGAAAGCTGTAATTTGGCATGGATATACATATTTATTAAAACTTAAAACTGTAGAATCGTAGAACTAAATATAGAAAAATATTTTTTTTCTGCGTTTCCCTTACAGGTAACGTGAGGATGAATTTTTTTCGTTGCGTACCCCATAGTGTGGGGTATCGTTGAAAAGGTCTTTCAAAAATATAATGGGTCTCCTAAGACTATTTTTGGATTTAGGGGTTCGTTTGCGAAATATTTGGCGTTAAAGTGCTAATTTTGGTTACAGTCAAGTCGTGTCCTCTCTTTGCCGCCGCACAGTGGTTCGAATAGAACAAGCTAGCTGGACAAAATTATTTATTGGGTTTGTTTGCTTGGTACGGCTTTCTGATGATGTTTTATGACAGTTTAAGTGCAAAATATATACAGGGTGGTCCAAAAGTATGGAAACCCCTGAATAACTCCTCAGGAATGCATTTTGGAGGAAAACGTTTTATACA
Source organism: Thymelicus lineola (assembly GCA_963932265.1). Classification (NCBI taxonomy): domain Eukaryota; kingdom Metazoa; phylum Arthropoda; class Insecta; order Lepidoptera; family Hesperiidae; genus Thymelicus; species Thymelicus lineola. The sequence goes on along the minus strand of OZ010693.1, from coordinate 16,029,100 downwards.
AAAGTTGTACTAGTTGTACTCGACTAACCGATGATGACCTTGAATTTGACCTTGACTGTGGTTTTGAAGGTCAAATCAAGGTCAACTTAATTTTTTCAAATGGTAACCCCTATTTTTTATTCCAGATTCGGAAATGGCAGAAAAATTTACGCCAAAACCGACCTTAACCATGACCTTGAATGCTTAATCAAGGTCATTTTTCGAATTTAAAAGCCAATGTTCGAAGAATAATGCCAAACTTCTTAATTAAATTCACATCTAAACCTGTAATATCTGCAACTAGTTCAGGATTCTCAAAAAACCGACGTTCGCCACAGTAGTTCAAATAGAACAAGCTAGCTAGACAAAATTATTTATTGGGTTTGATTGCTTGGTATGGCTTTCTTATGATGGTTTATGACAATTTAAGTGCAAGATATATAAAAAAATGGAAGGTAGGATCACGGGTTCCAAGAAAACAAAAATTAATAATAGATATTTTGTATAATTGAGATACTTAAAAAATAACAATAGAAAAAGATTAACAACAGTCATAAAATACTGAACTAATGACTGTTGCCATTTTTGTACTAAAATTGTTGATATTTTTGAAATTTTCATTTTAATTTCCCTCGCAGATTCATTCGTAATATTTCCAAAATCATTTTTCAGTGATAGAAAATCATAAAGTCTATTATTACGGTTCTCTTTCGGATGTTTCTGCCATTCATCAAAAAACTCGATTTTCGAAACTGAGAATTCGTATTCTGAAAAATAGATGAAATAACAAAGTTGTACTCGATTGTGCAAGCTAAAATGGGCATCAATTGAAAGCTAACATATATGGCTATGGCATATATAATTTCTAGCCCAGGTACATGAGGGTACAAGTACTTTCTGGTCCAATGAAAACAATAAACCGTCAAAAAACTACATATTTTTTTAAAATTGAGGTATTATAAAAAAACTGGGGTTAAGTATATTTATATATTAATTATAAATAAAAAGTACATACCTTTAACTTGAAGATCCATCACTTATATTATTCAAAAAACTTAAAACTCACTGACATTAATGTGTTTCTGCCATTCATCAAAAAACTCGATTATCGAAACTGAGAATTCGTATTCTGAAAAACAGACGAAATAACAAAGTTGTACTCAATTGTGCAAGCTAAAATGGGCATCAATTGAAAGCTAACATATATGGCTATGACATATATAATTTCTAGCCCAGGTACATGAGGGTACAAGTACTTTCTGGTCCAATGAAAACAATAAACCGTCAAAAAACTACATATTTTTTTAAAATTGAGGTATTATAAAAAAACTGGGGTTAAGTATATTTATATATTAATTATAAATAAAAAGTACATACCTTTAACTTGAAGATCCATCACTAATATTATTCAAAAAACTTAAAACTCACTGACATTAATGTTACTTCGGTAATCGCAAAAATGCAACTGATTTGTAATTTTTTCACCCTTTCTTTTTATACTGCCCTAATTACCTAATTAGTGGTTGACATTAGTGCAAAATAATTCTCTGATTTGGGATAGTTGGGGTATTGGTTAGGGGCTCAGGTATAAAATTCCGGGAAATTCAAAATGACTTTTGTCCAGCTAGCTTGTTCTATTCGAACCACTGTGCGCCGGCGTCGTGTCTCGTTTACATCCAGTGCGCTCTAACCTTAAACCTATACAAAGTATACAACCATGCTATGCCAATGATATTTAAAAAACATAGATACGCCATGCCCTTACAAATCAACCAAAAAATCTGTTCCGAAAAGAGCTACAACACACACACTTTATTTATTGTTTCACTACACCAATCACACTACAATAATACACGAAAGCATTAACGTCGTATGTCAAATTTCAAGTACTTCTACAACAACAAAAGCGTGCGTATCGTCTTGTATTGACAGAGCGACCACGAGCAGATGAGGTCAATTGACTGCTTTTACGATCTTCATCTTCGGCGTGCTAGTGACATATCTACCTCATTTTTACTAAAAATATCATTGCGCTATGCTAGCTAGCGTGATACTACAAACATTTTGTTTATTTTTGTCATTATTAACGTGTTGAAAGCTCGTAACTTAATAGACTAATACATATCTATAGCATTACTAGTTCGTCTACAAGTGTCACGATTCGCTTTCCCAGCCCAAACAATGACACAAAAACATACAGACAACACAAACTTGCTGTAGGAACAATGAGAGTAATTATAAAGTTGGAGCGCTACTGTCTGCTATACTATTATACGTAACGTCACTTGAGAGAAATAATAGAGAAGGAAATAATAGATTAACTTATAATAATTCTCCATGTACGATGGTAAACTTTTCCTCAGTGAGTAGGTTTTTTTTTATGGAAATAGCCGGCAAACGAGCTGACGATCCACCTGATGGTAAGTGGCTATCGCCGCCCATGAACATCAGCAAGACCAAAGGCATCACTGATGCGTTGCCGGCCAAGAAAGAAAGAAGAAAAAGAAAGAAAGAACTGGCTCTCAAGCCCCCAGTCGGAACACGACGAGTCGTTTGGCGGCTGACTCATGCAGCATGCTCAAGGGTGGTAGCTATCCAGGCGAACCCCTGGAGAACCCCTGGTATATGAGTTTCATGTGACATTGACGATAATTAGACACTTTATTAGCATTTTGTAAGAATTTCTTATTAATTATTAACGCACACATTTATTAAATAACCTGAAAGAATGTACCGTTTAAAGTCACTCAAATAAAAATATTAGGTACCTACTTTGAAATATAAATTTCCCTCAATAATTGACGCTATTGATATTTTATTTTTATGGCAATAGGTGTCAATAAAGTATATCCTTTGGAGTACATTCCAAGTATATATATACAATATAGAAATGATTTACAATTATAAATTTTGTTAGGGGTTAAAAACTGTTGCTATAGTAATTTCGTTTTCTATTCATATCAATATTATAATACTTATATCGTTCCCAGATAGCTTGCAGTGTGCTCAGCACATAAAGGTACTGTTTTTATCAATCAACATAATGAAGGTTTATTACGATATTATGCGAGAAAAGGTCACAAAAGGGGCACATTCTCAATATCCGATATCTCATTGAATTTAATAATCACTTTTTACTATTTGCGCGTTATGACTTAATACTAGATAAGTGGAGACAATTCTCTCGGAGTGGTACCTACCTTCTACATCGAACCCGCAATTTTGTTATTAACACAAATGTCAGGCAAAACAAACGTCTATTTCATAAACTAATCGTTTGAAATTAATTTTTAATTAAACAGCTTATCTATCGGTATGTGGCATTTGGTATTAGTTTGTTGTGTCGTTAAATATGATAAGTATATAGATATTCAACTAGTTTCACCTTATCGTCGTAGTACAGGTCTTGAGCTTACGCTTTGCTGAGGAGTTTCTTTAAGCTTTTTTTCTCCTCCACGACAAAGCACTTTTCCGAAAAGCCAAACGATGACGTGCATGAGTGTATCAGTGATGCCTATATGAATAAAATATTTTGACTTTGACTTTGACGTTACGGAGAACGGTGGTCAATGCAACGACAGTACTGAAGAAACTTTTAGGAGGAAGTTCAAATCATTTCTCTACTGAACAAAACCCATAAAGTTAGGAAGAATTAGCCCATATTTTTAAGTAGAACCTAAATCAATTACGTGAGAATGAGCTATTGACGTCCACACCACACTTACCATCCGCTAACCCGTCGCTCGTTTGCGCCATTTACATATAATTTACATATAATTATAACAGATAATTGCGATATAGTTAGGGAACAAAGTTTTTACAGCCTCGGTAGGAAATATGCAGTCGTGAGCCACTCCATGCGACCCAACGCCGCGCGGCAGCCGTGCGTTAAATAATGTGCACTTAGGAAATTAACCAGTTTTATTAATTATCCCGCCATAACTGATGAAGACTCGCGCCTCCTGCCCATGGCCGTCGCGTCATTGCATTGCTTAGAAACTATCAAAATTATATTGAGTTTGTTTTAGCACGGCCAGGGTTTATTTTTAACAGCAGATTAAAAAAAATTGTTTCTTAATGCGGACATGCAATGCGGCATCCTATAGAAGCTCCAACTGGTTTGGTAGGTCGATACTTCATAATCCTACCTCCATAATAAGTCCAAAACAATTTTTCATGTTCAGATTTTACCCAATTATAGTTTGTATGTAACTAAATAGCCGGCAAATGAAATGATGCACCAGCTTATGCTACAAGCACGCTAAAGGTACCTATAATATTATCTCGTATTGACTCTCCAGTCTCCACCAACCCGCCCTGGAGCAGAGTGTTGGAGTGTGCTCTAGGCCTCCTCAATAGGAGACCTGTGCTCAGTAGTACTAATGAGTTGAAGCCATTGACTCGTTAATGCTAGACCACAATCCCACCTGATGGTAAGTGGGCCTAGGCATAGGCAGGCGGGAACGCTTACTTGAATATAATTTTTTTTGCTGTTTTAGATACCCTACAGGTACCCAATGGTATTCTTATGGTAGCATTTTCAGCCCTATGACTTTTGCATAAGTACTTAATATGTACCTACTACCTAATGAAATTATTAGTGTCAGAACTATCTATACACCTTACACAAATTCCCTTGTATATAACCTTTCCCTGAAGCCTGCCTGCCCAGCCCCCTTCCACCAGCCACCTTCTTGCTTGAGCGTCCGCCGTTTGGCTGTTTGACTCGTCGTGTTCCAGCTGGGTTAGAAACAGATACCTACGTACCTAATTTTTTTCCTCTCTTCTTGCTTGGTCGTAAAAGTATCGTCTTCGTTTCTATGTTGGTAAGATTTACATTTAAAAATCTTCTCTCTATCTCTCTATAGGTCGGTTTCCTTAGTGCTGAGGGTCGTAACCATCACGAAGCAGTAAGCACGTTCCTTGTTATATCTCTCCACTTGTCGCGGTTTTCAGCGCCTTTTAAAGCATTGTGTGAAGTAGTACCAAGAGATGTTGGATTTGATCGGACCAACGTATTGGGCTTCGTCCTCTAGGCCTCTCTCCTTCAATCTCACTGGTAATCATAAGCTTTTCCAGATTGTCATCATTTTTCCTCGCGATATGACCGAGGTACTCAAGGATTTTCTTGAGACTGGTGGTAGAGATCCTCATTTGTATGCCTAGTTGTTTAAGGATTGATACGTTAAAAATCTTACTAAAGCGAATTTTACAAGAACAGTACAACAGTTTTATAGCGTATTAATTCACCATTTGAAATGTAATATCATCAGTAAGTACACTAAAATATATTATAATGTTCAACTCGGGTGAAGTCCGGTAGGGTGGCATTTTTTTTAATAAATTCGTAATACTTTGAAACCGGCCGCAACATAACATGAACTAAAAGTTACTGGCCGTAAAAAGTAAAATTGTGTGTGAAAAAACGACAACGTTACTTAAAAACTTTATTTTTATGTTTGTCTTGTACGATGGAAATAACTTTTTTATTTATCTTCACAAAAGTTAAGAGTGTCTATACACATGCCGGAGGGATTCACACAATACCGGACAAAGGTATAAATAAATATTTTCGTCGTTAACCTCGAGAACAGTGCCACACATCCCGCAAACGTTTCGCCAATGACAAAATAATTTCACAAAATTCCAAATCATTTATATCACTTCATAATGGCTTCGATAAATAACTCTGACGTAGACTGTATAAACTAAAAAGTAAGATAATGGGCAAAATTATTTGAAGATATTCTGGCTATTCTATAAAATTACTAGCTGACCCGGCGAACTTCGTATCGCTTAACAATTGATCAGTTATCGACCGGAGAGGAAAAATGATTAAATTACTAAAATGGCTATTAAAAAATAAGGGTTGATCGTAGAAGGGTGAAAATTGAGGATTGTATGTATTTTTGTATTTTGTATCATAAAAAAATAGAAATTAAAATTTTTGTCAAAAAAATAAAAATAAAAATTTAGGGGTGGACTACCCCTAACATTTAGGGGGATGAAAAATAGATGTTGGCCGATTCTCATAGATACCGGATAAGCACAAAAAATTTCATCAAAATCGGTCAAGCCGTTTCGGAGGAGTATGGCAACGAAAACTGTGACACGAGAATTTTATATATTAGATGTAGAGTACTTGTCAAAGTGTTTCGCCTATTTTTAATTGTCACGTTAATCTAACGTTGATAATTATGAGCCCTGCATACGGTCCGAACCCGCAACATAAAGAACGATTCCAGTCGGTCTGTGTGCAGCAAGGCTAAAGGCTTACACTCGGCGAGGACATCTTTTATCAATGTGATCTGGTTTTTGTCACTCAAGGTGGTAAGAATTGACGGCTAAAAAATATTCAGCCGGTAAGCGCAAAAAGTACTTACTCAACAGTTTGTTGGAATTTAAATTTCAAATCGCTCCTAAAACCACTATTTTAACACTTTCACGCACTACAATGTGTAGCTGTCAAATCGATGCCAACAAAAAGAAATAATTTATCTGTGGCCGTAATTATATGGATTTCGCGCCTTTTCCGAAGCCATTAACGTCAAATACGGAATTATTGCCAGAACAAATTGTATTCCATCATTTTTATTTATTTTGCTTGAGTTGTCCAATAAATGGAGAGTTGTTTGTCGTATATCAAGGTGATTTGTTTTTTATTGAGCGAGTGAGTTTTTATTGGGGCATCAATTGAAAATAAGACACATTCTGTTTACCTTTTATGAGCGCGCGCTTTGTGTTGTTCCAATAATAATACGTTGCCTTTGAAGCGTGTTAATTAATATAAGTTCATTTCGTATGAAGCCATTAGTGGGTGATAGCTTCTTGTAAATCTATACTAATTGAGTTTTGTTGGCTATACCAGGTGCATCGCCTGCCTGCTTGGTGGATCAAGGTGTCTTACATTAAAGCCTTTTATGTGTTTAATTGAACTATGAACATAAAATCTTTATCGGTAGGTATCTTACATTACAGTGTTTATATTTTTGGTACTTCCTACCGCTTTGAAAAGTATTTTCACAGCGGTGAAAAAGGGGCTAAAACATCCCATCATTCCCAACTGATACAAGAACCCAGGAAGATATTCGATCACATAAGTTATTAATGAAAGCTATGCATGTTCAAACTAGGAACTAATAAGTCAGTAATGAGGGCTGTAGCATTCGCAATATCCTGCACCGTTGTATAAGGAAAGGGCCCTCGGGCAATGTGCCACTGGGATGAGATTCATCTCGATAGTATAACAGCATTGAATATTATTGCATATTCTTTATTGTTCCATATTTTACGTAATGATGTTTTATTTATTGGGCGCACACGTTAAAATTAATATAATATTTGTTATTCCTATTAAGATTTTTTCCAGTAGATTCCTAAGTGGAGTAGGGATTTGTGTCCTGTAATTTGGTCTTAGTTACATATGTTTTGCTAACAAATGTTCAATAGTATTTGTCCTACGCAGTATGCACAAACAACTCGTTAAAAACCTTATAATTTGAATGGTAATATAGTTACAACGCACATAAACAAATTTTACAAGCAATAGGTTTCGCACTATTTTAATATCCGCTCGTTCAGCCCACTCATCTGATTCTCCCCTATGTACTTGTACATATATCTGCATCGCGAGTGCGCAACAGTTCATAGAATACCATACCTAAGTACCTACTGAAAGAAACTCCCAGTTGTAATGATTCAATTCACTTTAATTACTTTTCTTAGTACCTATTTTACAAATTGCGTCTCAACATCGAAACTCCAAATACACAACACAAAACATTATTTTTTCTTAATCATCGAGAGTGACAGCCACAGACTACTTAATCGCTACGTTTTTTTTTGTGACAGCAACTATGGCCACAGATACACCAAAAATATTTTATAGATACTATCACAAATACAGATATACGTCACAGATTAGGTACAAACTGTTTTATAGTACACAACAAAACTATATCAATATTTAAATATGTGTCATTTAGTTTATTGTTTTAGTATAAATACACAGAATAGCTAACAGTCGGCCATCCTACCCATGGGTTGTCCCAACCCCATTAGGGACGATATTATCAGAACATTTAAGATTTTTGTTAAAATTATATATTATCATACATCCCTAACTATCTCTTTATTAAAATAATAATTACTTATATCAAGATACTACCCATACTACACTACAGTGATAATTTGTATACACCTACCGATATGTGCCTTTTATCATACATAAATAAATTCTCACATTGGATGAAGATGTATATTAAGTCTTCTTTATTTATATAACTATTTAGATATATGGTACTGGTAATATTGTCCCCAATTCGGCCATTCGTGTATGAGCATGTCCACATGCTTTTAAATTAATCTACTATAGTGTAACTTATACAGTAAATTATTGAACTTCAGTCTTATTAATTCACTTACTAATAGTTTTGCATAGACTCAATTAGATACATGGTTGTTACTTATCATCCTTAGCCTAATTTTAACATTGATAAAATATCTATGTATTTTAGTACCTATTTACTATTGAGACAAATAAAATTATTACATTATATAAAACAGAATAATAGCTATAACAAAAAGAGGAAAATATTGTAATATCCACAACTTAAATTATACAATAATTATAAAACAAGGTAACTGCTAGAAAACAGAAGAAATAAAAAAAAAACAACATTATCAACTTTCCACAATGTAAAAATGCACTGAATAAGTTTAAACTAATTTTTATTTATTTTTCTTTTTACTTTGGCATCAATTTACTGAATACTTTGTATTTAATTTCACTGGTTAGCACTACACATATTCACTAAATTCACTTTGCTTCAATGGGTGCCGCTTACCCTGCAGGGTTTTGACCTCCTCCATCATAATTATTCCGACAATATAATTATGTTACTTTAGATGGGTACCGCTTACCCCTTTGGGTTTCGGCCTCCTCCATCACACTTTAACTAGTTCGTGTAAGTACCGCTCATCACCTTCGGATCTCGGCCTCCTTTACACAACTGTCAAATATCAATGGGTACCGTTCACCCCTTCGGGTCCCGGCCTCCTCCATTGTCTAATCATTGTTTGCTCGCTTGTGACATCAGCTGATGGGTACCGTTCACCAATGGTCTCGGCCTCCTCCATCTAAATTGGGATGCTAGATGGGGAATATATGGGATGATAGGAAGGGAAAACTATGCCATAATATGTAAGTAAAATCATTCCAAGAGTCAATCCACATTTATAATTGCCAGTAACTAATTATAACTATAAAATCACTTTTTTTTTTTTTAGATATCTTTTAACCAAATATCTTATTACCCTCCAATCTTAAATAGAAAATTATAATTAAGTTTATTCAAGTATGCAATATTTTTTTTTTTATTATTTTCTTTTTTTTTATTCTAATCTGAATCAACTTCGGATTCGCTTTCAGTTGGAGAAGATTGGAACGTGATCCAATTTTTGAGATGATCACCAGGAAAAATATTTTTATACTTTCGTGTTGCGTGTCCATCTATGCTCGATACTTCATATCGATCATTATTAAAAACAGCTGTAATCTTTAATGGACCTCTAAATTTAGGTGCAAGCTTTGTGCTTTTTCCTCTCTCGAAAGCATAGTTAGGTACCATTACTAAATCACCCTCCTTGAAGAACCTTGTAGGTGCCCTCTTCTTATCAAATGAGTTTTTCATTTTCTTTTGATTAATATCAATAGTTTCTGCCACTGTTTCCCGTATTTGACAACTTTTATTCTGTATAAGTTCTTCTGTATTTCTATTTTTATTGCTTACTAAATCATTCTCCTCTCTGTTTCCATTTTCACTCTCCATTTCATCATTATTTTCTAGTGCTTGTCTAATTATACCTTCCGACGGATTAGTAGTACGATGACCAAATACTACTTCAGCCGGGGTCTTTCCGATGCCCTTGTTTAATGTGTTATTCAGACTCCATTGTAGTTTAGGTATTCTCAAATCCCAATCTGCATCATCTAAATCATGATTCATTGATGCCAGCGAGTTGAGTATTGTCCTATTGTATCTTTCTATTTGGCCATTCGCACGGGGTGTTGCGACTGCATTCACTACATGTTTTGCACCTATTGATTCAATAAATCGCTTAAATTCCAAAGAAGTAAAGCTTGTCCCCTGGTCAGATATTATTACTTTTGGAGTACCAATGATAGCGAAAGTGTCTTCAAGCGCCTTAATAGTCGTACTTGATTTTGTATTACGAACCGCTTTTACAAAAATGAATTTACTGAAACCGTCGATAATTCCTAGTATATAAATGTTACCTCTTTTACTTCTCACAAATGGTCCAAGGTGGTCCAGATGAATGGTATGAAAAACTTCTTTTACTTTTGGAATTGGATGTAAATACCCCGTTTCTTTCCCAGGTGGCTTCTTGTTGTATGCACAATTCATACATGCTGATACGTATTTACGAATGAACCTCTTCATTTTCGGAAACCAGTACTCCCTGCTTATTGCGTCGTAAGTTTTTTCAAATGCGAAATGCCCCGATTCATCATGTCCTATTTGACATATCCTCCATCTCGCTCCATTAGGAACAACCCATTTCAAATTATTACCCACGCGCCTAAATAGTCTGTTGTTTTTCAGTGTGTAATTATTACGGTACTCTTTCATATCACTCTCCTTTGTTTCCAAAATATCCTTAATATGTTTGATTTTAGGGTCAGTCATTTGAACGGTGTGTAGCCAGTCTTCAGTACGGATGTTCATAATTTCAAGACAAATATCGTTCGAATCAGCTATTGGATTTCGGCTGAGAGCGTCTGCATGTTTCATGTTTAGCCCAGGTCGGTATTCTATGGTAAAATCATATTCCTGTAGCTGTAGCCACCACCGTGCAATTCTAGGGACAAGATCTCTCTTACTTAACGAAGCTCTCAGCGCGCTGCAGTCGGTAACAACTTTAAATTGAAGTCCAATTAAGTAGATTCTAAATTTTTTTAAAGCTGATACAACGGCCATCGTCTCAAGCTCGTAAGAGTGAAGAAATTCTTCTTCTTTTGTTGTTTGTCGACTATAATAAGCGACGGGCTTCAGTGGGGTGGCTTCATTTGGTTTCTGCAATAATATAGCTCCCATTCCTAGCTTGCTAGCATCGCAGTGGACCTCGGTGATATAGTCGGGGTTATATAATGCAAGAACCGGTCGTGATATTAATTTAGATTTGATAATATCGAATGCAGCTTGTTGTTCTGGGCCCCACATCCACGTAACGTTATTTTTAGTTAATAATGTAAGAGGTCTAGCAATTGTAGCAAAATTTTGTACAAAGCGGCGGAAAAAACTGGCAAGCCCAACAAACTGACGCACTTGATGAACGTTGATCGGAGTTGGAAACCTGGATACCGCCTGAGTTTTATTGCTTCCGGGACGAAGCCCATTTTCTGAGGAGGTAATTAATTGGTTGGTATTTAATTTCTTAAAATTATGTAATGATCTATTTGATATGCTCCTTAAATATTTTAACAATTCTGTAGGGGTTTGAAAGTTTGAACCCTGTGCATTTAACTTAATATGATTGTCATATATGCCATGTATTATACAATCTACAGCGTTTTTATCTCTAATATCACATATATTCAATAAGGTCATTTTATCATAGTAGTATTCTTCCAGTGTTTCATTTCTGCGACTCTTGCGTTCTAGCATTTCATAAAGTTTATCTCCATAATTGCGATCATCAGGAAAGGTAGTAAGTATACACTCTTGCCACTCACCCCACGACATATTCACTGAGGATAAGCCTTCATACCATCGCTTGGCTAACCCGGCCAATTTTGGTAAAGCATAATAAATGGTTTGTTTCTCTTGCCAATTATAAATTGTAGCTGTCTCATTTACTTTTCTTAACCAATCCTTTGCTGTTTGATTTTTTACACTCGGATCAAATGAAGGAATTACATTTTGAGCACCCACGAAACTATTTGAAGAACATTTTTCACTCATCATATCAATCAGTTTTTTAAATAAGTGAACTTCTGTGCATTCATCCTTGTTTGGTGCTACATTACTTGAGGTTGATTCATGTGTAGTTTGTTTTTGTTTATTTAAAGTGTTAGATGATGTAGATAAGTACTGTTGGTGATGGGCAAGATTACTTTCCATTTCATGTGAACTACGGCAATGACTTTGAGATCTATACTCTCTACATTGTGGGGAAGATCTACGGCTATTGAGATCACTGATACTCCTAGATTTACTCTGCATATAATCGTTAAAATTATGCCTTGGATTCTCCTCACGTTCTGTACTAGATGACGATCTTTGACGTCTCCTTTTTTTTCTAGTCCTAACTTCTTCACTGCATGAAGCAGTGTTAGAACGATGCTTACGTTTCTTTTTCCTTGACTGCCTGTTTGGTTCCTTTTTCTTTGAATAACCCGGCAAAGGGGGTGTTAAAGTACCTTCATCCTGACTCTCAGAGTGATTCATCATAATTATTGTTGTCAATCTATTAGGCATCATTTAAAGGATTGGGTATGAGGTGATAGGAAAAGAAAACATAAAAGATAATATTAGCCAAAACACAGAATACTTTCTAAAATATTATGTTGACAATCCTATTATAATCTTTGAAGCTAGTCATTATGATCATAATAATATGATTTAAACATAAGGCATTGATTCATATTCTAATTGTCTGAAGAACATACCCATTATTTCACTAATAACTACTATTTCTTTACTAATAACTTTCATACATTTGTATAAGATTTGTTATTAGTTACTTAGATTTTACTTTAATTTGAGCTTCTTTAAAATGATCTGACACAATCTGGGACTTAATAGTCTATTAATCTTTTAATATTTATAAACTATAAGTAGGTACATACCAATCAGGATAACCTGTATGCTAAACGAACACAAAATATCACAACTTGTAAAGTTCTATTCAAACAATTCAGATATGCTTATTGCTGCTGCGAAATATTATAAAGATATTACATGCATAAAAAAAATTGCTTGCCCAACCTTGCCCAATCGTCACATTTAAATATAATAATAAACAACTTTATGTTAAAATGTGCACAAAATATACATACCAAAAGCTGCGTGTTTACTGTACCGTGCCACTTCTGACTGAAAGAAACTCCCAGTTGTAATGATTCAATTCACTTTAATTACTTTTCTTAGTACCTATTTTACAAATTGCGTCTCAACATCGAAACTCCAAATACACAACACAAAACATTATTTTTTCTTAATCATCGAGAGTGACAGCCACAGACTACTTAATCGCTACGTTTTTTTTTGTGACAGCAACTATGGCCACAGATACACCAAAAATATTTTATAGATACTATCACAAATACAGATATACGTCACAGATTAGGTACAAACTGTTTTATAGTACACAACAAAACTATATCAATATTTAAATATGTGTCATTTAGTTTATTGTTTTAGTATAAATACACAGAATAGCTAACACTACTAACGATCATTTCACCTAATTGATATACTTTGACCCACTTGATATACTTTTTTATAATAGTATAACGATCAAATGATATATACCTAACGATTAATTGATATAATTTCATATTTCATTTCCAATTCTTACATGTTCTGACGGACATTTTATAATATAATATATAATGCAAATTTGAACTAATATACTCGTACCTACAATTAGTATATTATTATATAATATTCAAAATAATTGTCGTTTGGCCGAATGTTAACGTTAACGTTGGTGACAGAAATGAATCCCTGCTAAACCAACTCCATCCAACTCCAAACCAACAGAGTTTCTCCATCAATCTAATCGGTATGGATGGAACTTCGGTGAGTGGTGGAATGATAAGTAGGAGACGTAGGCATCAAGTCAAACAATTCCTCAGAGCACTCACCGTTGTAAAGTTCATTATCGGTGTACCTAATTATAATAAATACCTAATTCAAGTTTTACGGTAGGTATTTACTGCTTTGTTTTTAATCCTTAAAATAAATGTGAAAAAATTATTACCTAGGTACTTACCAAGAAAGAAACCTTCCATTGATAGCGATAAACACTTCCTATCAGATGGCTCCTCAATTTGTTGACGTTACACACAATAAAGTTCGAAATAGAATACATAAATTTAATTAATGTCACCTTTAAATCTTCTTCGTGCAATGAAAATATTACTTCAAAGAACACCTAATTTTCTAAATTATCTGGAATACGAGTATTAGCTGTAATGAGTACCGCGCGGTGAACGCAATATTGGGGGAAGACAGTGCCCCCGGGCTGTGGGCTAGTGGGGGACGGCAGTGCCCCGGGCTGTGGGCTATTGGGGTACGGATATGACTCGCCCTTGTCTTAGTAGCTATCACAAATATCTAACTATGTATCTGACTTTGACCTTGGTCACATTGCTTGATATATCCGTAGGTGACAAGCGTTGTTATTGATTCTTACCAATGGAAAGTTTACTGATAAGAAAGGGTAGTTTACATGATAAGAAGGGGTTTCTATGCGTATCTTATTTACAATAATAATATTATGCTATAGATTATAACTATATGGTTAACTTAGGTACCTAACAGCGGTTTTTACATAGCCTATATCTGAATGTAAGTAATATCATCGTGGTTTACGATTGTTTTTCCGGATTAAGAGGAATTAAGGACCGAGGCACCACGTTGGCTTAGTAAAAAATAGTACCTACCTAGTTTTTAAACGCTTTCAACAACATTATAGAAACACTCCTAAGATTGTTGAGACAATCTAAAGAAAACATTGAGATGTTTTCTTCAAAAGAACAGGTGATAATTTAAATTCTACTGAAATAACTGAAAAAATAAAGTTCTTCAAATGAACAGGTGATAATTTAAATTCTACTGAAATAACTGAAAAAATAAAGTTGCGTGTAAGATCCCACTTTGATGCTCTGAAACTTAGTGACAATTATTTAATTTATTTATAATGTACCTACCTAATAAATTTTTAATTCGTCATTCTCTACCATTTTATTGGCAAAGACGAAGAAAGATTTTCTGAACAACCAAACCTTTAATCATACCTCTCTGAAATCAGTTTTATTCGAAACCAACTGTTTAGTTTTCACTTTAAACCTTTCCTTTATTTAAAAAAGCTTATAAAACAATAACACGCTCTCCCTCCAATTTTATCTGCGGGGCTGTCGGTGCGAAACTCAATATCGCAGTATTGAGGCTTGGGAGGGACAGAGGGGAACTTAAAGTCGATTCTCCGCCGGTAATCTTATACAGGTAACTCTAAATTGAGATGTGTGTTTGTGTACGTGAGATCTGCTGCAGTCTTTTCTTTTGTGTGAAAGTAGCCACCGAAATTCACCAGCTAGCGAAACAATAAGTAAGGTAAGTGGACCATGGAACGCCACTCTAACAAATAAACTGTTAAAATTTCTTTTTTTACTTGATAAATGTAACAAACAAAACATTATGTACACTTTGTTTTATTATGCAACATATTAAATATTTTTTGTTACAAATTTAATTTTAATTTCTTAAGTTTTACTAAATTTCTTCCAAACGGCCTTGCAAGGAACAAGGCTCCATAGGTATAAGGCCAATATAATAAATCAATCGTTTAACTTAAAACTAACGTTGTGACAATCAAAATATCTGCATAGACTCAAACTACATAAAAAGGTCTTTCATTAATATTTTCATAGTTTCTAGATGTTCCTAGGAAGGCGCTTGTGCCCGAGCAAAGACGACTGTCAACTTTTTGATCGGACAAGGAACCATTTGCTTTCCTAGGAACACTATTGAAATGGAAATAAAGGAATATTTTCTTCTTCAGTACCGTAGTAAATCTTTCTATTATCAATTCAGAGTAAAAAATATAAATAAAACAATAGTTTATTTACTTGAAAACTTGCATTTTACTAAGAACACGTAAGTATTACTATTTTGACACCGATGACCGAAATCAACAAAGAGAGGGCCCGCATTGACAAAATAGCGGCACGATGGACTTGCCGCCACGTCTGTGTACATGAGTTCGATTGATGTTAGGGTAAGTGCGACTTTACGACTTCGACTAGGTACGATTTTTAAATATTGGAGTTACAAGGAGCATAGCCTTCCATGGTCCACCCACCTTAATGACTACATCACTAGTGTAAATGGGTATCCATTACATTGAAGGCATTTCCGCGTAGCCGTCCAAAATAGCTCTGATAGCGCGGCGGCTTGTGTCGATCCTAAGATTCCTAAGTGATCAGTCGAGTTAAGCAGTATGTAAGTATAACAAACATCATATCCTTGAAAACAAACTATTATATCATATTAAAGTACAGTATTAGTATTATAAAGACTTCTCATTTAAGTACGAGACACTAATGTCCTACAGATAGTCCGACATTTAGATGTTTAGTAGCATTTATTACACAATAACGATTATTCCCTTTTTTACCAGCAATTAATATCCCTTAAGTGTTGAAGGTGACAACTAAAGAGGTCGACACTCTCCCCCGGGAAATCCCCGAGTTCAACACGGTGCGCAAACACTGTAGTACCGCGGGACTCTTACACAAATAGAGATTAATTGAAAATGGACGCCGGCTGTGGCCCAAACGAAAAGAGTCGCTTGGGTTGAGAATATCTAAAAAGTTCACGATAAAAGTCCTACTAATTTTATGAAGGAAAAAGTTTGTGAGGATGTTTGTTAGGTACTATTTCACGTAAAAACTACTAAACTGAACAGATTTTCATGAAATTTAGCATACAGATAGACCATGATCTGGAATAAGCGATAAGGTCTTATTATCCTGTAAAACACGGGCAAGGCCACGGGCATAGTGCTAGTAAAATGCATAGTGATAGACGCTCCAACTCAGGGTCACTAACGGTTAGTTAAATTGCTCCTGAGTACAGTGATTCTTTACTAAGGAGCGATCAAATTAACCGTTAGGGACTCTGAGTTGGGGCAAGAGTATACTTACAATTAGTCATGCTTCTCATACCGACTTCTAAAATCAAATGTAAAATATTTTGCGCGCTTTGAATGCAGTGTTAGAAAGCAGTCAATTATACATATACAATTTCCTATTAGCCGGCAACGCTATGCTGTGTCAGTTACAATTATGCAATCAATGTATGTATAAAAATCTTTGTTTTGTTTGCAACAGTATTTCAGTACCTCAAAGGTACTTTAAGTGTTTTTGTCAGGATTTTCAACATTCCATTTCATAAGTCTGTCAGTGTCTACTGCGATAGATACGGCTCACCTGGTTTTTGACCATTCAGCCATGAAGCAGTTTGCTTCACGGAACTGTTTCGGTTTAAAGGATAGAAGGATGAACAGCGAAAACTACAAATAAAACGATCCCTCCAAATTGAAATTCATTTATTCATTTTGGCCTATTCACATTCTACATAATTACACATTATGAAATTAATTACACAATTAACAATAGTTCAATAAATGTCTGTACTGTACAGAAAGTAGAGTATTTAAAAAACTTAACAATGATGTAAGTAGGTAGACCGTACTGTAAAATTGGTGTGCTTTTGTATTTGTATTATATTACAATTTACTGTGCGTGTTTTTGTATTGTATTACAATTTACAACCCAATAATCATATAATTAAGTCATCCTCCTAGCCATACTTTCCTTATTATAAAGTCGTTTGTACGAAACCCCAATGTATTTTCTACTGAATAACACTTAGTTATTTACCAAATTGTTGGTCTTATGATTGGATAAGATTACAAACACCATCATACGGATACAGATCAATTACAGGACAATTCGCATAAACGCGCAAATGGTGTTCAATTTTTCAAAGTCACAACCTTACCTAATTGTCCCAATGCTGGGCTCGGGTCTCCTCTCACAATGTAAAGGGTACAGGCCATAGTCTACCACGGTGGCTAAGTGTGGATTACTACACTTTACACACCATTGAAAACATTAAGGAGAAAGCAAGTGATAATTAATTAACTTTTAACACGCACATAATTTTTTGTAAATTGCACGTGCCTGCCACGATTTGAACTCGGGACTTTATCACTGCTATTGTAAAAATATATAAACAAACAAAAATTAATTATTTTTTTATTATTTTTTTTATTTATTTATTTAATTTTATTAATTTTCAACATTTTTTACAAACCTCCTCCGCCCGTCCCTTGTACCGCGGAGATGTCAGGGGTACAACACTCCGGCACTGTTGGTTCTAACAACAACTTTATTGAGCCCCAACATTACAACCCCTGGATTGACTGTTATCGAGTTGAAACATTTAAGCGTTTTGTGCTCTAAGTAGCTCCTTACTGCGACAAATATTTTCCTTCCGTAAGAGCTTGTTTAACAATAATATGCCTTCAATTCTTCTGCCTTTATTTATATTAAGTAATGGGATAACAAGACCATTTTAACACACACACAATCAGGATTATTTATGTATAAAACCTTGTATAATTGAGTATACCTATTACCTACCTGAGCACTCCCGAACACCTGAATCGAGCTAATTTGCTTATTTATTTAATTACTAATAGATATTGAAAATAAAAAGATAATTTATAAAGAACTGGGATGTTCAATTAGCTTTTCATTTCTAACATATTTAATTATCTCTTACATGAGTATTGCTCTTTATTTGATTTGATTGCCATTTTTTGTATCTACATTGCAAGATGTCCCATACTCACAGATAGATAGGTACATTATTTTTATCACACAAGATTCTTATAAGGGACTCTATCTATTCCCGAGTTTCTGAGCCAATCTCCCTGCTTCTAAATAATTAGAGGTCACTGGTCTTTTTTCCAGCTTATACTCCATAGTATTTGAGAATGATAAGTTTATGTCCATCTGGCTAAATCACGCCTCTTCAAAATATTCTGACTACGAGTTAGTTTCGAAGCTGTTTGTTGAACGATTTGTGAAGTAACTGATGTCCATGGACGGTGATGGCAACGTGTGGCAGGTTGCCAATCCTGTGGAGTACGGTAACTTCTAGTTTAAAAACCTTAATTTCCGGATGACCGAGCTTTGCTCGGTTTAGTGTTGCTTAACAACGCCATTTACTGAAGTAGCTTTAGTATTGCTACTTGCCAATAGATGTCAGGAAGAGTATATTGTAGAAGTTTATCATTGCCTGAAAACACCGATAAAACGACATTTTCTAAAAATGAATCCTAGCTAGATCGATTTATCGCCCCCGAAACCCCCTATATACTAAATTTCATGAAAATCGTTGGAGCCGATTCCGAGATTCCAATTATATATATACAAGAATTGCTCGTTTAAAGGTATTAGATTATTACAGTTTACAACTTACAACTTATTACAACTTTAAGTACACTTCATACATTAAATCCACTAACAACAATCAATTTCTAAATATCAAAGCTCATTACGTATAAATAAACCAGCTATGTATACATCCAAGGTGTATCACGCGATGCGAGTCGCCAATCCACGGTTGTCGTGATATCAGCTGTTGCATCAGTGGGCGATTCGCGTGCCCAAACTCACGGCACTTGATGGATGGCCGACACTATCAATCATAGTTCCGCCTCTGGCTGCTAACTAATTATCTAAACAAGTGGCCGTTTGCAAGGGAATCAATGGATGTTTGAGGGATACTATCACGTAAAGAGAATTATTTTTCATTTTATTAACACAATTGACATTATTTTACCATGATATGATTGCTTCGCTTCAACATTTCTCATGATCATGATGTATGTTCGAACTTACGTTAAAAATAATAGCTGTAGACATTTTTGCTTTTTAATACACAACGATACACATTTCTACACATTTCTACATTAAATTATTTAATTCTTCGTGTGAGGGTCTATCACTTAATAAAGATAAGTGTCTAAGGATAAGTTTATACAAACGAAACGTTTACCAATATAAGAATAGAAAAGTTATTACAATTGAAAACAATGCTCCAAACAACTTCAATGTGATTTTCTTCCGACCATCTCTCTTCTGCGTATAATTTTTCTGCCTTGAAGAGTCAAAAAATTGCAAAAAGCAAGACTGTATAACATTCCAAAAACACCTTAAAATTATCTCAAGTTGTAGGCCTATTACAAACTAACATAGTCCGTTTAATAACATACAATTAAGATTATACATACTTACAAATAAGATACATACTTAACATTAATTATAATATTATTTACATAATTTTAATTCGATATTATGTAAGACAATGATTGATACCACTTAACAATCCAGTTGCTAGTGAATCTGAATATTGAGTTACTGAGAATTATTAACAGATTCTATACATTTTCTATCTCTGAAAGTCTGAAATCCGTGTTGAATCTGGAGGGTTGGTTGTTTTCGTATAAACTTTTAGTAAAATTTTAGTATAAACAGTAGCACACAGTAGGTACGTAGTAAGTGCTGTATGTGAAACTTAAATTTTATCTATATTTTATAAACATATAATATCTTAATTCATCGAAATCTAGATGAACATTCAGACAATAAATATTGACCGAAGAATATGATAGTTTTCTTTTTATTACAGCTATTTTATTCGTAGTCGTTTTCCTTGTCGACTTACTTAAATCGAGATACCTTCACAAACAGGCTAAGCCCCTATCAAACATCGTAAGAGCGTCGTGAAGATTTAGACCCACAATAGGATATTTAGACAAATGTCAGCAAGAAAACAAACAGTAAAACCAATAGACTTAATCGGACGCATCTCCAGCGTTTTGTTAAGTAATAAAAACAAAAAATCCTGGCTGAATAGAATTATGTTTTAAAAATAATACAAAAAAAACTATTATGAGCTGTCAAAGTACGTGACAGCGGCGCGGGCGCGGGAACTCGATACGGAGCAGACGCCAATAGGCCTACGCGCCATGGATAAAAAATTAAGACAATATTGTTTGTCTGCTTCCTTTAATGGCTCTATTCTAATTAACATTTTGACAGATGTTCCGATAGGTAAGTACAATAACAATATGACAATATTAAGATGAATCCGACAGTCAAAGATAAAGTGAATTATAAAGAGGTACTAGGCCTGGCCTACACATTCCCTTTAATAAATATTTGCCTGAGTGGGATCGAGAATAAACAGAATAAACTTACCATCTTACCATAGATAACTCAATGTTTGTTAATGACTGAATAATGCCAAAGGATATGATAACTTTAATAACTTATTAAATTTAGGTTTTTGTAGGCTAATATGAGATCTATGTTGAGTTTAAAACTGATAACCTCCTACTCCTTATTTTTATGTTTTTTTTTTCAAATAATAAATATATGTTCTTAAATAGTAGAACACCTGCTTCTGTGAATTTTGTTAATAAATATAATTTATTATGGAATAGTGATGTGTTTATTACTTGTTATCTATAAAGCAACGACTATAATTTCGAAATTGAAATTTAAAAACATTTTAGCCCAAGGCTTCAACAATTCTAATAACTATTCCTGAACACATTTTAAAATAAATCGAGAATACCCAAGTTGATATCGACTTCAGTGATCTTCAGGTCCGTATCCGTACGATATACAACAACAATATATCCGTTAGGATACAGGCTCATTAGCCAACGATACGTCCGTTAATTTATTTGAGTTGCAATTAACGTGTCCAGATCGACGCCCAGCTTTACTTTTTGTCCAACACTCGACAAAAAATTAAAAAATAAACTAAGTACTTACATCGAACGCGATCGAATTTTGACAGCGCGCTTACCGATTAAAAAAGTTAATCTACTCGAGTTTGGACCGATGTTGATAGTAATTAGACACCAGAATACTTTATTACGGTCAATTAAAATAAAATAAAAATAAATTATCGAATTTATCTCACGTTTTAATGTATACTTAATAGCTGGCTGCTTGTTATATTGAAAATATAAACAATATAATTTTAATAGGGCAGAATAAAAACCTCCATTAACTGATCACAAAAAAAATATGATTGGTGGATTGGATGGAATCTCATTTTTGTTAATTGATACGCTAGTAGCAACCTAGTGAAGTGTGCAGCGTACTTAACAATTTATTCAATAGATTATAAATTATTGCAACAAATTGTGAAATACAATCTATAACAATACAAATACAATTTATAATACAAAATGTTTTATACAATGAATAAAATACAATTTTTCTCGTTGGATAATTAACATAACGTAAGCATCAGTGTGCCAACATTTACTAATAACTACATAGGATTTTAACAGTTTCTTATAAACTTAAGTTTAGGTCCTAATAGTGTTGCAATGTATCACAGGTAAGGTCTTGGTCACCCTAAACACAGGGTATCTTAGTTAATTTAACAATAAATAACATAAATAATTTTAACTGCAAAAAACATGTGAAAATTTTTGTTCGATACTTAATTATTGCGCTAAAATGGGCAAGCATAAAAAAATAATAATATAATATACCAGTTTCACAATACACATACCTACTACATTATTAAAAAAAATAAAGTAAGAGATCAGCGGTTGATCTATAACACTTTTTTATGGAAATAGCCGGCAACGAGCTGACGATCCACCTGATGGTAAGTGGCTATCGTCGCCCATGGACATCCCATCACTACCTATGCTGTGGTACCCAATATCTTGTTAGAGTAAATATATGATTAGGTTTGATCAAATGATTATTTTTATTTATTGAACTTTTGCACGTAATGTTTTTATCATCAATAATTAATATATTATTAATGCAAGACACTAACCTGGTTTGACATCCAATGGAAGTGCTCGAGAATTTTCTCGCTAGTGGTCACCCATCCAAATACTGACCGCTAGTGCATTTATGACTTGGTCAGTCAGAACTTACTACCAATAGGGTCTTTATTGGTCTGAAATAAGCTCAGAAACAGCCTACTATTACAGCAATTTCATAACAGTGAGAATTAAGGACATCTGAGGCACATTTTTGTCGCTGCAGAAGCAATGGGCTCAGAACCAAAGTTTTACGCAAATTAATTCATTATATTTTGTGTTTGTAAGCGATACCTTTTTTGTTAAATTAGCATGAACATTGGGCCTGGTCCTCAGCTGTATATAGCAAGTGTGGTCTTACTAATTAGTGGTGTCACTTTATACAAGCGTTAATTTGCGGATTTTCTCATAGGATTCGATTTTCTTAAAATTTTTATGAGTACTTTAAGTATTATCTCCTCAAGAATGTTATTGCTCGGTAGGTACTGCTTATACATTTTAAGAATTATATTTATTGAGAATTAAAAGTATTTTTCCATTATTCTAAATGTTTTTTGTTGTGCTTCGGAGGTCGTGCAAAGCCAGCGGTCCCGGATGTCGTCGTAGATAGCAGTCGTTAAGCCATGTCGAAGGCTTTCACTTGATTGACATTTGGGTTAGACACCAGACACCAACCACTCCATCGAGGTTCACTAGAGCAGCGTAGTAGAATATGTTCTAGTTGTGTTGTGAGAAGAACCATGCTCTGTAGACATTACATTGGGTTGAAGGAGCCTGTACCTAATTGAAGATATCCAGGATTGAACTCTCGGCTGTGATAAATAGTTTTGTGACAGATAAATGTTTGTTTACAGGATTTAGCTTTTTAACGTCTTTGTTGTGTGTCTTTTTGAAACGCAGATGCAGGTGTAAATTCATTTATTTATGTCTTAAAATTTATATTCCAACGTCTTCAACTTCAACACTACATTTACCCCTTAGTATTTTATCCATAATCTAAGAACTACATTATAATGGCATGTTAAAAAGGTATTGTTAACATATATTATACTAGCAACTTCAAGCAACTTCGGCATTAAAAGGAATCGTAGGTAAGTAAGAAAAGCATGACAGAATGAACCTATAAATATTGTAACGAAGTTGTATGTGACATCTTTAAATATTTATGTAGTCCTAGTCACATTGTAACAAGTAGATATCTTGAATCTATTCTATATGTCCATCGGCCCACGTCATTAGTCAAATAACTCGCTTTTATTAAATTATAACAAGTGACTAAATTAAAGGTGGTTTTTTTTTAAATTATACGAGTGACTAAATTAAATTGCAAAGGCGGTTGCAACAAAGTTATTCTGTGACAAAGTAAATAACTGAGTAAATATTAGAAATATACATTCGCAAATGCAAGTTTTCTACAATTTAGTGACACCAATGACACACATTATAGAACGTTGCAGTGTAGGTAAGTTTTGCAAAATTGAATTTTTTTTTACAATTAAAACGTACAAATTGTTTGAAATCCATTGTTTCTAATCCTATCAATATCTCAGCATCTGAAAACTAATATTGTTCTAATATGAACCCGTTTGATTGATAGTAACAAGTATGTAGTAAGATCCAATTTAGCCATTAAGGTCACATAGTAAGAAAAGTTGAATCCAAAAAAATTTTTTTTTTTAAACGCTTTTATTTCAATTTTTTTTTTGATTTTCGTGTATTGTCATCGGAAATACACATGTCTGCCAAATTTCATCAATTTTCATTAAAGGGAAGTCATTCAAATTAACGTTACAAGATTTGATCCTTTGATCCTCCGAAATGAAGCTAAATATAAAAGCGATTAATAAACTTATTGCCGTGTAAATAGAGTAGCATTTTGATCATAATATTGAAGATTTGATGCTTTCATCCACCGAAGTGAAGCTAAATAAAAGCGTTTAAAAAATACACGTGTAGATAAAATACTTTTTAATATTATTTTACTACCAATAATTATCTAAATAATTTTCATGAAGTACCTTAAAATGATTGCATTAAAAATTCTTATTTGAATTCTGATGAAACACATCCATCTTAGGTAGGTACTATCTTCAAAAGATCCTTTGACATGAAAAATGTTTGAGATTACTAAAACAATCCATTAGGCATATTTTCGATTTTAGACTTTTCCCATACAAAATTTTTTAGCGTCGTAACACACGCCTGGTTTCCGCTAGTAAACTATAAAAGCCTATTATCGTTAGACAGCAATCGTTAAGTTACGTCGAAGGCCTACGTGAGGCTCGTCACTTGGGAATGGGTAAAGCGGAGGGCGCTCTAGGGCTCTACATTGACAAATAAAGACGCGCCTCCCTCCCGCAATTAACATTATAATTAATTTATTAATTTAAAATCATCAGTTACTTTTACTTACAATAATCTATGTAATGCTAATGGTAATATTGTACCTGTAGATGTATATAACTGTAGTAGAAATGCATGGTTTTATTTGACTCTATCTAAGCACCTAGTGGTTTCATTAAATAATCATCTATTAAATAGGTAAACAACAACAACCAATTTACTATCATTCTTCTAATTTTAGAATCAATTTTTAACACAGTGTTTTATTACATTATTTATCTGATAAACTTAATTAAGTTAAAACGAAATAAACTGAGGATTCATTTTAAATAACAAAATAAAATTATTTTGCCAAAACAGTTTTACTGAATCTACAATAAATAAATTGTGTATTGTCACAGAATACTTAATAGTACCTATTACTGTTCGGACTAATAGAGTGCCTACAGGTATAATACATTTTTGAAAAAAATTAAGATACTTAGATAAAATTAAATTATACAACTCTGTACGAGAGAGGCTGTTTTTAAAACGACAGAAATAGCTCAATAATTGGTAGGGCTCTATATTTCATGCCCTTAAATTATCTCTACTTAGTTGCTGGACATCCTGTATATACCGAATAATAAGCGCATTAATGTAAGGTCTATTAATTTATATGATGGTTATTGCTTGTAATGTTGTCATATTGTCATGTTATCGCAGAATGTAATGAATCAATACAGCAATCAGTGCGTTACATTATTATGTTATGTATTATAATATGCCATAAATGCACCTGACTTTTATAATTGGCTACAATAAACATTTCTTAACATTAATAATGTTGTAAAGAGATGTTTATTAGGTATTTAATCGTAATGGAGATGTTACATTAAATATAGATATTGACGCTTGAAAGGCAAAATTGACTAAACTTTTCAGGAGAGCAGTTTAGAGTTGAAATTAGACAAAAATCATATACCGACTCCTACCGACGTTATTCTTACTGTTTTGGAATCCTTATTTTATCATTTACATATATTGTGGTATATATAACAACTCTTCTAAAAATTCAACTTTAAACTGCTCTCCTGTAAAGTTAGCTCAATGTCGCTTAGTCAATTTTGCCTTTCAGGCGTCGATATGTAATTCAAAACAGACGTAAAGTTCATGGAATTGGTGTTTTTAACGATTTATTTTTAGTTTATTTCTATACCTGCATTAAATTAATAACTAATAAAGAAAATTACTATAAAATACTTTTTACATGTAAAGGACAGACAATCGGACAGTTTATTCATAGCCAAGTTAGATGAGTGATTAAGGACACTCGGCCGCTCATTTCCATAAGCGTTTAATTAAAAGGAACTCATTATTCAATCATTCGTTTAGGTATTCTTGAAAGTGCCCGAGCGCCTTATAAGTAACCTGTCTACCACTTGAAAAGATCTCCTTGCCGGGAGCCACATTTTCTGACCATCTCTGCGTTGCGATATTTAAAAAAATAGAATCAGTCATTACGTTCAGGAATGACATTCAAATTCTACAAACGGTAAGATTTAGATCGAGCGCGCTAGATTATCTAATTGGTCAACATTGAAGTATTATTACTAGCGTATAGAACCGACACCGCGAACACGATGTATCCCAATGAATTGGCGCCAATGGGCTTCGATTTTGAATGGATTCGTTCGATTTTGAAAGGAGAACCGGGGCTCGATTTTGAAAATCGAACCTCCCGGCGGGACACATTTTGTTCGAGATGTCTGTTCTATGACATTATACTTCAATGTTGGTCAGCAGTTTGTTTAGTCAGGGAATCAGTGAATAGTTTAAAAAGTAAACTTACCCTTTTATAGGAAAAAATTGGGACTATTAACCGTTAAGGATTTCTCTCTGGAGCCAAACCTGAGTGATGTATCAGGTTATGCTTATTACAAAAATGCATTGTCATCCAAACTAAATTCATAGGTATGTAAAATTTCAACTCCTAAGGATAAGAGGAAGTACATAAGTCTAATAGGGATGTTGACTAATTTTAGGATTCAATTTTATTTTATAGATAGAACCTCAATATTCACGAAAAAAATATTATAAAAATAATAGTATTTAATTTAAAAACAAAAATTGATAAATAAAAATCACTATCAAATTTCCCACCAAAAACGTCACGTGACGTCACTAAACGATATTCAATACTATCTGCCTGCTAAGTTTGTTGAATTTCCATATAAAATTGTTCCAATGACGTCATATTCTCAAAATGGCGTTTGAGGTCACGTGACAGTGAGTACAATTTTTAACATTTTAAATTCATTATATTTAATTTATTGTGGTTGATTTCAATAAAAGAGTCATATTTTAGGCCTTTAAATGTTACCACTAATATTTTAGACATAGATTTATATTAATTTATAATTAGTGTCAACATCCCTATTAAGCTGCAAGATTTAACCTACATAAACAGGATAAGTTAAATAAAACAGTTTTATTTTATAGAAGTGTGCGAACTAACGATCAAATTTTCGGCCGATAATAATCGTATAGTCCTAATAGTCGTATAGTCCTATAACCTAATATAGTCCTATAACCTAATCGTTATAAAATTTATCCTATTTTTTAAGTCTCATCTCTCTCTCTCAGCCGAATTTCATCTTAATCCGCCTACAACGGTTAGCACGTCGTGCAATCCCAAACATCTTTGCATTTATAACATTAGTAGGATTAAAGGGTTATGTATAATCAGGTTCCTAAGACCTGAAGAGAGAGAGAGAGAGAGAGCAAGTACCGTGAGACACTATTGATTTCCGGAGAGTTGGTAATGCTTGACTTGACAAGTAATACTTGATCGTGTATGGCCAGCTTAGGTAGAGTTCGACTACTTAAAAAATGAAAGCGCCTCCGCTATATAATATATTATTGTTACGACCTATAACTTGAAATATTTATTTATATTCATTATATACCTACAGATTTAGTGAATAATATTTGGTGGGGGCGTTCATTTTTGAAGTAGGTACACGATCACGCATATACCTGTGCGTTTTTTGCAGTGAACTCTCCTTTTCGGCTTGATAGAGTGATCAATGACGAATCATCGGATCTTATTAACCAACACGATTGATTTTTCGATTAATACCGAACGATAATAATGAGTATTCGTTTCGACAGGCTCTAAGTAGGTATGAAGAACAACTTTGCCACTGTTATTCATTGAACTACCTAACTACAAATTTTCAGTCATTTAGAGTCGATATGGAGGCTATTAGAATTACACTTTAACATAATTTTATATGTATACTTCATTTATTTGAGTTGTTTATATTTGACTGGTGAATATTTAAGTAACAATATTTTTCTGCGCATGTAGAGTTGCAATCTTTTTCTATAAGGCCAGTGATACATCGATAGAAGATCAAAAAACCCGAATCAATAAATCAATCTGAATCTTGAATCTTCGAATCAATAAATTTTTGACTGCACTTCAGCATTCAGTAGGCTTTACTTACATTAGTAGCTAGTAATTAATGATTAAACGAACTTACCTATAAGTGAAGTTCTATCATAATTTAGTGAGGCGTTTCATTTCAAGAGATTAAAATAACAAAGTGTATTAACTATGTTGAGGAACTCGCTTTCTTGACATTACTTCTATAAGATTCATAAGGTGGATTGGATCATAATATCATATAGTAGGTGCTACCTATATGTTAATGGTGCTAAAAGGTTGCTTTACCTACTGGGTGTGGCTAATTATTATTTGCTGATAGTTATATCAGCAATTACTATTACTATAAATCTTGGACCCGTGAAGTGAGTCTTCTTGTTATTTTTGGTTTAAAAGCGTATTACACGAAAATGAGGCTTCTTATTGCAATTCTAGGATTGTTAACATTTTCAGCCGAAACTCCACAGATTGTTAGGCGATACGAAGTTCGCCCGGTCAGCTAGTTATCTTATATTATTTTTATACCTGAACAAACTATTTAATAAACTAACGCTTTAGTCTCTTTCTCTTTTAAATTCCTGACAATTTCAAATTTCCCCGCTACCCTAGCAAAGATTTAATATTTAGTCTAGTAACCCTACTATATCACTAAATATGTTACATTATTATATTATAAACCTACCTTTCCAAACAATTTATCGCATTTATTTATAATCATTATTCTTGATTTAAGTATATCGCATTTAGGTACACTCAATAAATTCTATTGTGAGTAGTGAGTGATGTAACATAAATGGTTTACAATCAATCGTTAATAGATCACAGTCAATAAGAAACAATGATGTTCTTGTAATAATCAGACATTCTAATCTTATCTAACATCTATTTATAATATAGCTTGCCTAATATCGACGTGAAATATATCTGTGCCATCATTTCATATCTTATTTACGTATTAGTAAACAATATAAATAGTAATGGATTGTAAAAACGCATTAGGTAGGAACTGTTAGCGTAATTTAAAAGTTCATTTATAGATGGGAAAACAATCTAGTTTCATAATATCCAATCTACTAATAGTGCCTAAGTCAAAATTACTCATGTTTTTTTCCAACGACCGAAAGCATGTTTTTTGTGTGTATTGTTTTAAACTCTTCATCGGGGTCGTTCACTCGGCTGATGTTTGATGATAATTTTTCCTCATTCAAAAATTCTTTAAAAACATCTGATTTGACACATATTTCCAGATGTTTTCTTGTTCAAATAAAACGAATGGTACTGTAGTAGGAGTAATAAACAAATAAAGTGATAACAAATAAATAGAATATAAACTAAGTGTTTAGATACTATAATATAATAATTTACCCCAGTGGCAACGGTTACCAGTCCAAAGTGCTTGAAATCATACATTCTCTGGAAACTTCGAAACAAGTTCCCAATTTTCGCCTATTTATCTTACCTTATAATGTAGATAAAGTATGCCTATACGTAACATACCCATTAAATATTTAAGCAGACGTTAAAAGTCTCAGAATTGCTTGAAATAATACGAAAAATTATATATAGGTCTACCTATATTGTATTGTGTTGTGGTAAGTGAAGAAATATAGACGAGATATGAAATAATACAAAGAAGTTTTGTTTACGAATATAATTTTATTAACAATTTACTTTAATGACTGTAATGTAAGTCGATATCATATTTACAATTTGCGTTTTATAATATACATTTTTACAATCTCTTTCGAGCCTACTCTAGAACTAATTCGTATAATACTCGCTATACAGTCGCCGAGAAACGAGAAGCGAATTGAGCGAACAAACACCTCGATGTCAATCACTTTATAAATTACAATAAAATTAATTCGAGATCGTCACCGTCGCAGACAGGACTAAAATACAGAAAATGAGTCTCACATTTTACTAATTTAATTTCTCCATAAACATTTTAAGGAACAAAACAGTTTAATATTGGTCACAGATCCGACTACCTAACGCGAACAGCAAGCTTCTATTTACATTTATTTGTTGACACAAATCGCAATATCTTGTCTATTAATTAACTTAAATATCGATTATCGCTTACTCGCCATTAGTGTGAGAAGTCGGTGATGTGCACAGAAGTTATTATACTTTAGGAAAATTATAATTTGTAGATTTTTGTTAACCGTTATAGGATTATTTTTTATACTGACGTGTTTGAAATGCTATAATGTATGGTGTGTTCTTTTGTGCCAACTGTTGTCAAGCCAAATAAAAGGGGATAATCATTTCAGCCTGTATACAGGTAGATAGGTAGTACATAACACCCGTTCTTGTGTTCCCGTTTAACTTATCATCATCAACTGCTTATCGTAATTTGACAAATGAGGCTTCAATAGCAATGCCTTTATCAAAGACCAGTCAGACCTAAGACGAAGTCATTAATAAATTAAAATTAAAGTAACCGTGTCGAGTATCAAAGGAAAGGGCTCAGTTACCACCTTTAAATTATTTATATGCTTATAATACTTCAAAGATTTTAGTTTTTAAAGTTAGATAGAAACCTTGTATTTGTCTACGTTTTCTACGATATTTCTATATTCGACAATGGTTTGTCTATAGTTAAATAATAATTAATTGACTGTTACTTAATAGAAATTTTGGATTGTAGGTATTGATTGCACATAAACTGCAGATAACATTATCAATTTACCAATTTTTAATGGCTACCTATCTACAATAAAATTTTCATTCAAGAAAAGCACCTCCCAATAAAGTTAAAATTATTTTTATTAAGGTAGGCATAAACATTTTATTTTTTACTTAACACCATTTTAAAACATAAATTTATAAATGAACGCTACGTTATTTTGATATTTTTTGACGACGGGACTATTTTTTTTATTAAATAAATATGTTACACGCGGAGGTTAACACTTAACTGAGAAGACTGGTTCATCTTTTTATCTCGCCTCTTTAAGAAAAGAATAAAAGGTACCTGTAATTCATATTATATGGCCTCTCAAATATTAGGTACTACATTTACAAAGGGCTAAATAATATCAAATTTAGTTCGATTGTTTCGTAAATTAAACACAAAATAAACGTTTTGGTTTCTTACTTCTTGGATTGTCAGGGGTGTTAATAATTTTGAGATTCAATGTTCAAAACAGCCTACCAACTTTTCCCATCTTTTTGGCAGCAATTGGCGCATCGGAAAGACGAAACGTCTTTTGAGGCTATCCATGAATCAATCTATTTTTTGGTATCTTCATACATTTGGAAGTGCTGCTCAGATAGGCCATGTGGTATCGAACGGAATAGGTGGTAGTTGGAAGGGGCCAGTTGATTTATTAATTTTAAATTTTATAATTGACTAGCTGTGCCTCGCGGTTTCACCCGCGTTAATATGTGGAAAAAACGACTACTAAAGTATATGATGTTATATAGCCAATAGCCTTCCTCGATAAATGGACTATCAAACACAAAAAGAATTTTTCAATTCGAAGTAGTAGTACCTGAGATTAGCGCGTTCAACCAAACAAACTCTTCAGCTTTATAATATTAGTTATAGATAACTAAAAATGCACTATCAACGAATGTAAGAGCGACATAGTTTGTAATTTAAACCTGTAATTATCAGTTTTAATATAATTGAAGCATTAGCCTGGACTTAGAATTGTATACAAGCAAAGACATGTTTTTAAAATTATGGAACTGAATTTATTTGACTTGAGAATAGATTATGGATACATTTAGAAAATTTGTATTATTTTCTAGCTATTGCTGGACGCATTAAGTTATTGATTGGCTTCAACCCATTAATGGCCCACTACTGGTCACGGGTCTCTCCTGTTGAGGAGGCCTAGAGCATACTCCACCACGCAGCTCCAGTGCGGATTGGTGGAGATTACTATTGGTTATTGATTACTATTGGTTAAGTGTTAGGTACAATGAAGAATTTGCTTCTGACAGTTCAAAATGTCAATAAATATGTACCTAGATAAAAAATCGGATAAAATCAAAACCTCTTGAATAATCAACAGTTATTATCTACTGTTAATAACAATATTGTTATAGATTCCTATCTTATAACTTTTATTGAATTAAAATGTAATGTGAATAATACTTTTTAAACGACTTCAGAAAAGGAGTAGGTATTTGTAGGTAGGTTTAATTCGACTGTAATTTTTTATGTTTGTTACCTCAGAACTTTCGACTGGGTCAACGAAATTTTGATGATTCTTTTTTTAATCGAAAGCTGGTTCTTTTCATGGGGTCCGAATTAAATTTGAGCGAAATCTGATAAGTAGTTTTTGATTTATCCCTAATTTTTAATTTTTTTCAAGAATTATATTTAAAAATTACAAACAAACGAAGTTAGTAGGGCTGACCTTACCATTATATTGTGGTCGCTTTATTTTTATTTAACCATAAACGTATTACCTAATTATAATAATATTATGAGTGAAGACGTTGGTCACCTGTTACCTAGCAGTGCCCGGTGCAGCAATGTCCAATTAGATCAGTCCTAATTCACTAGCAACTATCGCCGCAACATTGTTGCGTTCCGCCTAATCGTATGATCAACAATTAATTACAATTATAATTTCACAAGGCAAGCAGCTAGCCGGCTACACAACACCTTTCCAAGAAAAAAACAATATTAACTAATGACCATTCATTGCTTTTAAAATTGTATGTTAAACAGGACTTAATTAATTGGATGCAATAACGGTAGATACGAGTTATATTTGTAGCTCGTATTATGTCAACCGCGGTTTTCTTTGACTTGAATTATGAATTATAGGCTAACTTATTGAATTAATAGGTTATTCCAGTGGTTGTACGATCAATGATAGTGGTTAACAATAAATACATAAGATTAAACATTAGATTAAATTAGCTACGATTCAAATATGAAGTAAACGTTGCTTAGGTAAAGGTAAAATATTTCTGTGGATATAGCACGGAGGAAACGGTGATAAATTAGAATTATTCAAAATTTTATAAAGTTGGTTAATATCAGGTAGGTATTTTATTTTAAAAGGTGCGTGCTTCTAAGAGTAAGGTACCCATTGTTTATAAGAATCTGTTATTTTAAAACAAATTC
The DNA here is from genome assembly GCA_963932265.1 of Thymelicus lineola. NCBI lineage: Eukaryota > Metazoa > Arthropoda > Insecta > Lepidoptera > Hesperiidae > Thymelicus > Thymelicus lineola. The sequence goes on along the minus strand of OZ010693.1, from coordinate 15,995,567 downwards.
ATGTAAGTGCCTAGTAATTTGTAGCTTTTCGATGTCCTAACATCCTCCAATCTTTCCCTAATTTAACTTTTTTTCATTCCAATAAATCATTTATTTTTCTTTCTTTCTTCTTGACGCATACGTCTTTATAAAGATCTTTTGAGTTATGGTAGACTTGCCAAGAATATAATAATTTAATAAACTCTAAAATTATAGAACAATCGAAAAGACAAATGAGAAAAACGTTTCATTATCTTACCTGTGAACAATGTACTAAATAAAAAAACATGAACAACGTTTTGAACCAAAGTATGGTCGTTAGTAAAATAATGTCCTAATTTTAATGAGAAACAAAGCCTTTGATATCCACGAAACTAATAGACGGAACGTAAAATTATTTCCAAATTAGTAAGTATATCGACAACGATTACTTACATTTTTAAGGAGAATAAATCATACTTTTATTTATTAGTTACTAGCGTTAAGTGTAACCTATAGACGCTGTTATATCAAAATTATACTCTTAAGTTTAAAATTCAGATTATAAATTGATGCCATTTTATGCTTTTATGTAGAGTCCCTACGAATTAACTTATCTAAGTTAATATTAAGTGAAACAAAATATTATGGTGAAAAAATAGTTTTACAGTTTATAAAATTCATAATTTATTAGATTATGTATTATATTATAGAATTTTAAATTAAATACTTTTAAGGTCCCCGTGAATTGACGAATACAATTAAAATTAGGACAAAATAAAATATTTCGTACCATTTTAAAATATTTGTATTTTACAGACTACGAAATTCAGAATTCATTGAATACAGTTTTTACCTACCTAATTGTATGTATATATTCTATACCTATTGTAGAGCCCCTGCGAATTATGTTAAATTAAAACAAAATAGTATTATAGTTTCACAGGTCTTTTTTAGTTTCACAGGTTTCTATATTTAGAATTCATTATTATACAATTTAATTTCTACTTTTAGGTATCTCTAGAGTCCCAATGAATTAACGAATTATGTTAAAATTTAGCCAAAACAAAGTATTTTATTTAAAAAGTTTTGTACTTTTACAGGATTTTTATTCAGAATTCATTAAATATTATAATATTTTATATTTTTATGTAGAGTATCTATGAATTACCGAAATTAGTTGAAGTTAACATAAAAAAATATAAAATATTTTATATTTTACTTCAATTTTTTTGTTGTTGCACAGGTTTTAATATTCAAAATAATTAAATAAAATTTTATTACTTTATGTAAAGTCACTGTGAATTAACTAACTCATTTGAAATTAGTTTTTAACATTCCAAATTAATTGGATACAATTTTACACCTACCTACCTAGTTTTATGTAGCCTCTAGAAATTAAAGAATTAAGTTAAATTAAGGCAAAACAAAATATTAAACTTGTTTTTTAATTTTACATGGTGTAATATTCAGAATTCATAAAATATCTACAATTTAATAAGAAATTTTACTTATATAGAGTCCCTATAAATTACCGAATTAAGTTGAAATTACGCCAAAATATAAAATTAAATTTGAGCAATTTAATTTTTATAGGTTTTAATATTCAGAATTCATAAGAACAATTTGATAGATCAAATTTTTCCAAACCAGTCGAAAATGGAACGGAAAATGAATTCAGTTAGGTAATATTGAAACAAGACTTTCTGTCGTAAACCAAATAAGTATAGTTAGGTACATTTTGTACTTTAATTATTACTGTATTATTATAAGTAATTTTGTATAAAATTAATAGGCTTTTCTGACAAAAATACCTCTCTTTTAAAACCTTAAATTGAAAAACGTTTTACTTTATTTCAGTTACGCATTTAGCTCACTAATTTAAGATGATTTATGATGATAACAATTGATGGAACACATGTTCTATTAATTAATACTAACTTGAGTCAACTTTTTTGTTTAATTACCGTAATGAATTATTTTTAATAGCTACCTTTTTATAAATATAAAACCATATTTTATTTTAAAATTATACTTGATAAATTACACAACGGTAATTTAAATGTAATGTGGAAAAAAAATTATGACCTACTTAAATAAATTCTGATGTCGGTAGGTATTTCCCATTAAAGGTAGGTGTTACCAGTTAATTTAAAATAAAGACTTCGAAAGATTTATCTTCAAATCTTAATAATGTTTCAAGCGCTTTCCGTTGCAAGTTGCAACAGTAGGCCTATTTGCCTCATCAGGTAAAATAGCAAAACACAAAATATAACCTTGTCTTGACTCAGTAGCCCATCACAGCATTTCAAACAACGCATCACGATCCCTACACATAAAATAAATTAACTTACATAGGTATAGCACGTCGCTTATAAACAACCGGCTAACAACTGGCGAATATCCGAATCTCTCCTCAGGTACAAACTATACAATACGAAATAAATTCTATACCACGAAAATAATTAGGTATCTACATTGCTTATAACGTTATAATACAACTAAAAGCTGATATGATAAATAAATTCTTTATTTACTGGTAAAATAGGTAGGATATAAGTAGGCAAGTAAATGCGTCTCGCGAAACGGCGAATATCTAATCTTCTCACCTACGTTAATAATTGAGAATTTTTAATAAATAAAACTTTAGCCCGCCCCGGGGTCAGGGGTTCGGACCGGGCGAGAGGATGCGAACCAAATAAACTATAAATGAACCCTGTCATACCTCAAACTATCAAATCGATCAGATTCAGTCGTCGACCACATCGTAGCCCGACGCGGAACTTTCACTACAAAGTGGAGAGGTACATACCTGGTGCAGAATGTCGAATTAACTTCAAACACTCGGTTAACACTTTCAACGACATAATAATAGCCATAGCCATAGCCGCAGCCTAGTGAACTTTACATCGCCAACACCACATGCATCACAACGCAAGCGCGACCCACGTCGTCATCGTGTCGTCGCGTCGTCGCGTCGTACCCAACGTCCAGAACGCGACCCGGTACAAAAGTCATCACGATATTTACACTATCAGTCTCTGTTCACGAGTTACTCCTCGTCGACGTTGATCTCCGAGTCGGCGGAGTCCTCGTCGTAGGTCGAGGAGGAGGCGAAGCCCCGGCCGAGCAGCGCGGAGCGGTTCTTGGCGGCGGCGGCCCGGTCGCGCTGCCGCCGGTTCTTGAACCAGTTTCCGACCTGCGTGGGCGTCAGCCCCGTGGCCGCCGCCAGCTCGCGCTTCTTGGTCGGGTTGGGGTACGGGTCCTGCAGGTACCACTCGCGCAGCAGCGACCGCGTGCGCTCCTTGAAGCAGTGCGTCTTCTGCTCGCCGTCCCAGATGGTGCGCGGAAGAGGGAACTTCTTGCGGACCCTGTACTTGTCGACGGGCCCCAGCGGGCGGCCGCGCAGCCGCTCCGCCTCCTGGTAGTGCGCCTCCAGCCACAGCGCTTGCAGCTTGGCATGGCTGGAGCGCTGGAAGCGGTGCCGCTCCAGGATGGAGTATAGCTCACGGTGGCGGCCCGCGTGGAAGGCGACGACGGCGCGCGCGCGCAGCACCGCCTCGCAGCGCTCCAGCTCCGCCACGTTGGGGTGCGCCACGGGCAACGACCACAGGAAGCGCGCCAGCCGCTCCACGTCCCCGCTCTCCTCCAGCGTCTCGCACACGGTGGCCACCTGCGCCGCGCTGAACGACAGCGTGGGCAGCGGCAGCAGCGGGGTGGGCGCTGCCAGCTCCAGCGCGCTCAGCGCCAGCGCGGAGGGCGAGGGCTCGCACGCGGGTTCGGCGGCGCGCTCGGCCGCGGCGGGCCCGCAGCGCGCCTCCAGGATGCGCGCGTGCAGCGCCGCCGTCGTGGACTCGTCCCAGGAGCCGCGCATCGGTGCGAGTGTGCGCGGCGGCGTCGCGCGCGGTGTGAGCCCACGGGCCCCGCGGCCGCCCGGGCGCCGGGGGCGGGCAGGAGGCGCCCGCCGGCGGGAGCGCGATTGGCTATCGGTTACGCGCGCTTGGGGCGCGGCGGCCAATCGCTCGCGCGGCGGACGGCGGGGCGGCGGGGCGCCGGTGCCGGGGACGGCTGGCGGCTCGGGGCGCGTTTAACTCGGGCGGCGACGCGCGGCCCCCCCGCGCCGCCATGATCCGTCACGCACACCTCCCCCCCTCCCCCCTCTCGCCGCCGCCCGCCGCCGCCTCCGCTTCGATAGATTACCTGCAAACCTGCAATTAATAGCCTCCATATATTCATCCGGGTGGATTACATGCTTTTATTTGCCCGATGTGCTGCTACCGATCGATAAATTAATAAACTTAACGGGTAATCCAGCTTTGCGTATTTACTAAATGTCAAGGCGATCGTTAGGCGGCCCGGCGATAGCTCGGGCGCAATATTTCATGTCGCAAAGTAATATTACAAACGTGTTATCAAATCGTAATCGACAACTAGGCTAGTTCAGAGTATGTTGAATAATTAATTAATCAAATGAAAAATCTACCGAAGTCAAAATAGCCAACTTTAATAACAACTCCATTATTAAGTTGTATCTACACGTTGTTACGTATCTGTGTATCTTCAGAACAGTTGAAACTCTGAAAATTACACATTCAGGTACTACAGCCGTAGTGCTGTACTCTATCTACATTACCGTCCATGGCTCTACCGCGACTACCGAATACAAATGAATCAAATTGTAAAATGGCGAGCACCAAGCGCGCTCGGTCGCGCTACACCGCAGCGAGATTTGAGCGTGAAAGCCTTTCCAGAGTATTAAGTTATTGAACGGCAAACCACACCCAGCCTGTAGCACCCGATAGCACCCGATCCTACCCCCTCCCCCCTCCCCCCCCTCCCGCTGCCACCCCTACTCGTGTTACTATATTCAGAGATTACGTGTATTTCTGATATTTTCCCGATATCGTCGCGGCGAGTAAATTGAAACTTGAGTCCCTTTTTTGTTTTTTTTTGTGTTCGTGGTAAATCAAGTTAAAGACGACGCTATATTGATACATCTGTTGAAGTACTGTGTAATTTATTAAGCTTAACTTACTTATATAATTTATTAAGAAATATAGCACTCTTTTTAATTTCCTTGCCAAATACATTCACCTCACTTAACTACCAATTAGAAGTCAGTCCTATAATTTCTAACAAAAACACTCAAGTTTTTCGAAGCAACTTACTTCAACGGTACGGTATCAGCTTTTAGTTGTATTATAACGTTATACCTAAGCAATGTAGATACCTAATTATTTTCGTGGTATAGAATTTATTTCGTATTGTATAGTTTGTACCTGAGGAGAGATTCGGATATTCGCCAGTTGTTAGCCGGTTGTTTATAAGCGACAACTGTATTTATTGACATAAAAATGTACCTACCTAACTAACAAGATCGGTATAATTTTTCAAACATTTTAAAATAAAATCGTACAATTTACTCAACTGTAGGCTGTAGGTACCTAGGTGTACTTACATATTTATTTATATTACAAATTATGCAAATTCATAGTAACTAACTTAGCAGCTGTATAACATATTTATTATTTACGTTTACCTATTTATGTAATTCTTCTAAAAAAACCGACTTCAAAATTAGGGATAATTTTAAACCCGTTCGTCGGATCTCGCTCAAATTTAAATGGGAGCGCATGACCAGCACCAGCTTTCGAATATAAAAAGAATCATCCAAATCGGTACACCAGTAAAAACGTAACACACATTAAAAATACAATAGAATTGAGAACCTCCTCCTTTTTTGATGTTGGTTTAAAACAAGGCTTGGCTGTTTCGCGGCCGTCGCAGAATTCTCCCATCAACATAGCGGTACAAACTTAACCTGTGCTTATGTTATGTATGTAAGTATCTTACACGATAGTTCCACGAAATGGCCAAGCTATAATTGCCTATAGTACATTTTTTTAATGAGATTTATTTAGTAAACAATATTAACCCCTACGATATATATATTTTATATTATACGCCGATATTTCGACCCCGTTACAGGGATCGTGGTCACGGCTAGACTGCGGTGAATGCGGTGGTGGTGGTGCGGTAGAATGTAAATCTCGAAAGGTGTCGAGTGTTGTGCGGCAAGATGTAATCAGTGTAGTGTGTCGTGATATGGTTCACAAAGCTCAAAAACGATCGAGACGTAAGGTAGACAGACTGATGTATTAGTGTCAAACGTCATCCGACATCCAGCATCCGGTTCTTGACATCCGTCATCCGTCAAAGACTAATATCAACGTCGTTTGTCAACCTGTCAAGAGTTTCTCCGCGCCACCGCAGTCTAGCCGTGACCACGATCCCTGTAACGGGGTCGAAATATCGGCGTATAATATAAAATATATATATCGTGAGTACCCGTATCATACTTAAAATGTTTCAAGTCCGCGATGATTTAAGTCTAAAATCAAATATTAACCCCACTTAAATATTAATTTAAATTAGTTAAAAAGAATAATGAATAAACAGAAATTAGTTTAGAAATTAAATGACTATACTTACCTACATATTCTGCTTTTTTTGTTTTGTGTCAGCCTCATATTTAATTTACAAATTAGGATAAAAACACATTGTAATTTTTTAATGAGTTTTTTAACGAGTTATTTGACTCGTTTATTGACCAAGACATAGACCTAAATATCAAGCTTGTAGAGTCAAGAATTGTGTGAAGTAATGTAAATTAAACAGTGAAATTTTTATTAAGCTTAAGGTTTTGGCAATCTAGGTATTTTTAATGAAACTTTTTGGTGGCATTAGTTTTAAACAAAAATACCACCGATCATATTATTATCTATGTATGTCATAAGCATGCAATCTCTTGTACCTAATTATTATTGTTCTAGCAAGAAGATTACCCAGGGGAAAGGACTTCTTTTGGTATTATATAAATAATAGTTTTTGTGTATGGATTAAACAAGAAGTAATATTCGTGGCGCGCCGGGCGCAGGACACAGGGCTGTGGGGCCAAACAATGTTCTTAATGACTTTACACTTTTTATGCTTATTATTTTTGTTCGAATAAAACTAAAGTTGTGTAACATTTTAAAGCAGCTTTCAAGTGAAGATGATTTTGTTAAGTTATTTTAGTTAACCATTTAAAATCGTGTGGGATTCAATTCACAAAAAACCTAGAGATTCGATGATTTTATCTATTATAGTTTGTGTGGCTTCGTATTTATATTATGTACATATTTTTTATGAGGTATTTTAGTAGTTATACCTACCTACATACAAATCATACAACAGGTACATACGATTTTATGATCCGGCAGCTCGACTCTACCATTATTATACTGTGACTCTACATACCGTCTACTTTACTTTAAGAATACATTTTAATGAAAACAGTATAAAGTTGGATTGAAAAGTAGGTACCTAGGTCTCTTTATCTATTTTAGTATAATTATTATAACTGAATATGTCTAATCAATATTTCAGTGCAAGGCAATTTTATAACATTCGATTAATTTCATCGCAACAGATTTCCCATTGTGATACTGATGACTGTGATATGAGATAGGTACCTTACATCTTTCTTCCGTCACTCTAATATCAAAATGGAAGAATGTACCTGCTATAGTAGATGCGTTGTTCGCTGGATTTTCGCAGCATTATCATTTTAACATCTCCGCGGATTACCGCCTGCGAATTGATTAGCGCCTCCCGGTAATCTTCTTACGGGCTTTTCGAATTATGGAAACTCCGCTGGGAACTTAGCTTGAAAATCGAGAACTTATAAGTGAATCTACGTTGCATATTTATTTATTTTAAAATTTATTTAAATAAATAATTTATCCTCTTCCTACACGAAGATGTATACCACACCGCACCCCTCCACCAATCCGCACTGGAGCAGCGTGGTGGAGTATGCTGTAGGCCTCCTCAAGGAGAGAGACCCGTGTTCAGTATTGGGACATTAATGGGTTGAAGCCTACACGGAGATGGCCTTAAACTATTGGAAGTTCTATGCCACACAAAGTTTCTATAGTCCATTTTTTTAGATGAGTCCATGGCACCGTTTGCACGGAAACAGTCGACTTAGCATGGAGCTATAAGCGTTTATTTATTTATGATCAGGTCACTATCGACACAAAGATAACATTTACAACTCCCTTCGCCTTTGTATTTTTTTTTGCTTTTATGTTTACACTAATTATAAATTACTATAAATTTTTGTCTAAAATACTACCTAGTGGTAACATTTAAAGGCCTAAGATATGATTCTTTTATCAAAATCAATCACAATAAATTAAATATCATTAATTTAAAATGTTAAATATTGTACTCACTGTCACGTGACCTCAAACGCCATTTTGAGCTTATGACGTCATTGAAAGTATTTTATATGCAAATTCAACTAACTTCAGCAGACAGATAGTATTGAATAACGGATTGTGACGTCACGTGACGTTTTTGGTGGGAAATTTGATAATGATTTTTATTTATCAATTTTTGTTTTTAAATTGAAGATTATTATTTTTATAATATTTTTTTCGTGATCATTAAGGTCCTATCTATAAAATTAAATTGAATCCTAAAATTAGTCAACATCCCTATTCTCAAGCTTATAGCAATGCTCCGTTCTCATAAGCTACTTAAAGTTAAATCGAGTTTCTCGTGCAACACAGGTATATCTATGATCCATTTCCTGCGAGAATTGGAGTCCCTGGCACAAGTATTGGTACAAGTATCGATGGATATTGTACAATTTGTAGTTTGCGAAGTTCGGCCTGCGACCGGTACCGCCGGGTCAATAACGCTCGAGGACAAACTTCAACTTTAGTTGGACATTTGATACTTGTACATATTAAAATTTTAACTATTATAGGTACAAAATTGTTGAGGTATCTTATTGTAGGTAGGTATAGCATATACACATTGTACCTAGATATGTAGTATCGATGTTTAAACACTTGGCGAACGCTGTTTCACTACGCAAGGAAATTGTTATGTGAGCTCTTTATCCGGTTCCTGCAATGATATTTAAAAACTATAGATATACGTCATGCCCTTACAAATCGCCCAAAAAAACTGCTCCGAAAAGAGCTACAACAAACAAACGTTTATCTTTTGTTTCACTACACCAATCACACTACAATAATACACGAAGGCATTTTAACGTTGTAGGTACCTATGTCAAATCTCAAGCACTTCTGACAACAACAAAAGCGTGCGTATCGTCTTGTATTGACAGAGCGACTACGAGCAGACGAGATCAATTGACTGCTCTTACGATCTTCATCTTCGGCGGGCTAATGACATATCTACCTCTTTTTTACTTATAATATCATTGGGTTCCTGGTACAAAGATCATGATGCGGTTTAAAACTCTCGTTAAATGTGTTTAAAAAATGTTTTACTAAGGAGGAAGTTAAACTCCAGATTAAGGATTAAAACTTCAGTAAAAGTTCAAATTCAGAATAAAAATTCCAAGTAATCCTTGGAACGAAGTACTTACATATTAATCCGGACGAATGGCTTACTTACCTTAAACTGACCTTTCAAGTTAGAGAACACTATTAAAAGATTTAATTTTACCTTTAGGTAAATGTCATTATTTATTTGAAATCAAAAAACTCGATTTCAAGTACCACCTCTTTTCAGCCATGTCTATCCTTAGGTATATATTTCTGTATCTATTACCTATATCTCCTATCTTACATATCTTACAACCTAGGTAAGGTTGATATACCCAATATTGATATTTTTTATCAATACTTATCAGTTCTATCAATACTTATCGCAATTATTGTGGTGCTCAAAAACTCTTCATCCAAATCAAATATGGTTAAAATAAATCAACGGTAAATAAGTACCAAGAACACATAAATATAGCAGGTATTATATAAATACATAGACACGGACAAATGAGCCACAGTCGTACTAAACTCGAGCAACAATAGCAGACCGACCTACGAACATAAATCATAGTAATGTAACACAAAGCGGTGGCAATCCTGAGATAACGTACCGGGCCCATAGACCGCGCCGGGGATAGAACGGACGTGTAGAGTGTGTTTTACGTAAGTTTTCACTTCGCTATCATATTATGTTGGTAGCATTGAAGTGTTTTAATAATTTCAAAAAAAGTTCTACAATACAATACAAATATTCTTTATTGTTCACCAATTTCAACACAATAAAAATTTCTACTATGGTTATAAGGATTCAATCTCAAAATACTTTGGTTCTGGGGTGTGTCTGCTGAAAATTCTTATATATCTAAGCTTAGAAATTAAAGCGGCGATTTTTAGAATTTATTTTAAGACGCTAAAGTTGACAATGAAATAAAATCACACACACACACACACAGAGAGAGAGAGAGAGACACGAGAAACTTATAACACCCCTCTTTTTGCGTCGGGAGTTAAAAACAACTTTATCGTTCAGAATTGCTCAAATCTGTGGTTTATTGGTATTATTGTGGCTGTTCGCGGTCATACCACCGTCATCACCATCATCATCACAGCCCTGAATTGTCCCTCTGCTGGGCTCGAGTCCTTAGTTTCCTCTTAGATATAATGTACACCATTTATAAGACTTGTCTACTGATGGTTGTGTCTATGGCAGCCACACCCACTGAAGATTTTATATCATCCAAACAAAGATAGCTGAAAGCGCCCTCTATCGATCGACCCCACGCGGGGGAAGGGCGGGAGGAAGGCTTCGCCGCGATACGAATATCAGGAGGTTCGGATTACGTGCTCCATTTAAAATGTGCCTTTTTACTCCGCAAAACCTCTAACTAGTAAATGTACCTATTCTTTGTACTTGGTACAATTTGAGGCTGATTAATTACTTTACTAATGATCGTTTTATGTCTTATGTATATTTTATCCCAAAGTGGTCCAGGTGGACCACCAGGGATCTACGGGAGACTCGACGAGGGTCTACGTTGGCGTGACAAAAAATCTATTAATTAACCAATCAATTCTCACTTTTTTTCGAAAATATTAATCTCTTTATAATCTAAACTCAGCCGCAACGCAAACTTCCATAGTTAGTAATCTTCACATTTTTTGTCGAGTTTTAGGAATAGTAGAAATGTAGCTGCAGGAGGTCCACCGGAACCAGCTAAATTTTGAAAGTGGTCTATGAGAAAAAAGTCTGGGAACCTCTGACATACATATACGTAGGTTATACGAAGTATACCATCACCAAATCTACTTACTGACTGGTTTAGTTTGGAATAGTACTGAGTATTTTAGGAACAATCTAGACTTCTAGAATCAGTGGTGTGGTTTGTGTGCAATTTTTAAGGCTTCTCAAGTAAAATCGGAACCCTTATAGTTTCGTCATGTCCGTCCGTCCGTCCGTGCGTCTGTCCGAAGCATAAACTTACTATATCGGAACTCTACATAGCGCGTAGCGTGACACGCACTTGTATTATTTGATTTGAAACGTATTTTTTGTATTTGATCTGAAACAATGAGACTAAAAGGATTTGTTAACATTCGCAGGTAGGTAGGTATATCAAGCTGATACTTTTTTGCACTGATGCTGCAGGAAAACTAGTAATAAAACCAGACATTATTGCCACCCTATTCAACCTAAGCATTATTATTCCAAAGCAAAGCGAGGTTAAGTAACTAGTTGCTAATGAAACAATCAAACAAAAACGCTACAATTATCAGCAATAAACAAGGTGTTGCCTTCGATGCTGTCAATCATAGAAGGCAGTTGGAGCGCGGATGGTAAATATTAAAATGATTGATGCGCCAATCAACACGCTGCCTCGCCGTTACAGTTTTCTCCGACGACAATAACAATATATCAGAGGTGAATGTCCTCGATTTATACGCAAATCGGCCATTCAAACGATGCTCTCTAAATCACTAAGGGAAGTGCTTTATCAACGGCAAACGGAGATAAACGAATACGGTGCTATGAGAATTTACATAACTTGACTATTGTGAGATTTGAAAACTCAAACCGCTCAAACCGTAAAGAATAGGTTGTTTGAAAACTCAAAGCGTAAAGGATAGGATGTTTGTAGTTAATAGAAATCTCATCAAAAACATAAATATGAAATGAGAGCCATGTGCAAAAAAATAAAGAACTAAATGGGTGCCAAGTTCTGTGTAGAAAAGCCTAAAATTTTAGGCACAGGAACATGTAATTCAAGCTCTACTAACTACTAGTACTAGTTAGGTAGCTAATTACTAACCGAATTAATGGATTAAGAAAGTGTAGTAATGAAAGGGCGAGGAAATGAAAAAAGGGAATCTAAAAAAGGGAGGGGAAATAATGTGTATCTCCCACTTCGTTCTCGGCTGGTAAGTCGGTAAGGCCTACGGTGTTAGGTACTGATAAGCGACGGTAACTTGGTGTATACAGAAAATTCACCACTGTCAAACTGAATGCGTTGAATGTGTAAAGGTTGTAAAGGAAAAACATTTTTCTTTTATTTTTCAATATATATATATATATATATTTCCTTTATATAATCCACTTTTGTATAAGGCGCATGAAAACTTAAGTTAGCTATTATTTTTAAGATGATATTGTTCTCATAGAAGTGACTTATTGTAGTCTTATTTGAGAAATAAAGATCTATAAACCTAACTTACCGTCAAGCGACACATTTAGTGAAGTAATGTAGAACTTAAATTCCTACTAATATTATAAAAGAGAAAGTTTGTGAAGATGTATGGTTGTTACTCTTTCACGCAAAATCTACTGAACGAATTTTCATGAAATTTAACACACAGGTAGACCGTGACCTGAAATAAGATATAGGGTATTTATTAACCCAGAAAATGCGAGCAAAGCCGCGGGCAGGGCATAAAGCATAAACTTAATAAGTGTGTTGGTTTTAGTTTATTAAAAATAAATTTAAAAAACTAGCTTTAATGTGATATTGTATTAGTTTTCGTGTTCTCCTCAGCAAACCCTTTCATTTGAAACTAATCCACCATCTTGGATGATCTGCCATATTGAAATTAGAATGACGTCACATATCTAAGCATGCATTGTCATCCAAAATAAGCGTGTATACCTCGGTTAAAGATAACTGATTTAAAATTCAGTTGCAAGATTCCACCGGACAAACATACATACATTGCAAGTTAAATAATTTGCCTCGTCATTCGTTATACGCACCGCCAAGGACTGGAATAACTTGCCTGCGTCGGCGTTCCCGCCTGCCTATGATGTGGATGTCTTCAAAAAAAGAGTGAATAGGCTTTTACTAAGTTAATGTGCTCACCACCTTGGACCACATCTCCACTTACCATCAGGTGGGATTGTGGTCAAGCATTAACTTATTTCTGTAAAAAAAAACTTGTAAAATAGACTTATTGAAGTTTCTCGTTGATCCCTTCACAGTCAGACAGCTAGATAAACCGGTTTAGAAAACGTCGACCGGAGCCAACACTTGATGCAAGAGGCTAATTGTGACCCATTGTCTTCCAACTTCCAAGCCAATATTGTTTTAGAACAACTCGTATTTCATTTTACGTTTACCTAACCTACTCGTAGCTACTGTTAATGAACAGTTGCGTTCTCAGTTATTTGATGTAGGCTGTGCCTTTGAGGTCTATGAAAAACTTTTAATTGAATGTAGTAAAGGAGAATGGCGAATTTCCATATATGCTTGGCTCTGATAATTTCTTTAACTTCAACTTATAGCACGAAGCAACAATGATTTCAAAATTTTCTCACTATATAAAAATCTCCACCAATCCGCACTGGAGCAGCGTGGTGGAGTATGCTCTAGGCCTCCTCAAGAGGAGAGACCCGTGCCCAGTAGTGGGCCATTAATGGGTTGAAGCCAGCCAGTCATATGAAACTCTGTGAATGAAGTAAAAAAATAGGTGCCGTCCACTTTATTCATCTGGGTTAATTCACCCAGGTGTCTTGAGTTTACTTTATTCACTAACATACATAAACTAATATGAACTAACATACAAATAACATAAACTATACAACAATCAAGACAATGTTTTAGTTTTTATGTTACCTAATTAGCAAGTTATATACATCATATACATCATAGCCTTATGTGATTTCTAACTTTGTTAACGCTATTTTTCTTCACATTATCATCATCACAAATAAACTGAGATGCTCTACAGCCTCTACAGAGGCTCAAGTTTATTCAAAGCTTTCGAGCGAAATCACTCGTATCATTCAGTTTCCATTACCCACACCATATACAAATTATGTACATACCTACATTGATTTCACGTAGCTTGCAGGATTCGAAACCAAACTGAGTAGATTCTATACCAACACATAAAATACTGCAGCATAATAGGTTACAAAAGTTCCCATATTTTGACCCTTTACAAAGTGTATTGTGCACAGCGTTAAATTCCAGCGTTCTATTTAGTGATCAAAGATTCCAGCATATTAAGTTGGTCTAAGATCCGAACTGGGCACGACCTTCACACATTTGTTTATTGGAAGAAAAATGTATTTATATCCAATTTCTGTCTTTCTTGGCCGGTAAAGCATCAGTGATGCCTTTGGTGTTGCTGATGTTCATGGGCGACGATAGCCACTTACCATCAGGTGGATCGTCCGCTCGATTTCCATAAAAAAACCATTAAACAAAAGTGAAGGTCGAGCCTAGTTCGGATCTTAGGGTGTGTAGTTCTTGGCCAAAGATAAGTGTACTTGTAACAACACTTAACATTCTCTACCTACTAGGTTAAAACGAGTCTACAAATTGCTGAGACCACCGCGAATTACTCTAACACTTACCCAGATAGTAAACACGGTCTAAACGACCTGCATTACGTCACAACCCTTCACAAATCATTCGCACTAAGCGATGTGTCTGCTAGCGATACTGCGCTCGTAAACTGCTGCTGTGACGGATGAGGCATTGTGCTACACCAAAATAACCTTACATGTGGTAAATAACATCATATCATCTGGACAGAGTAAATCAAACGCAGAAGGTCTAGAATCCTCTGATGAGGGTTTCAAGATTCGCAAAGCCAGATACTATGTTGCGACACAGTAGCCACACTTGAGAATTCAAAAACGAAACGGCATATTGTATTCGGTAGCTGTCGTGCTAAAGTTTTATTATTTCGACGTCGTCTTAGATTTGAACTCTTCATTCTTCGTTTATGGAATTGCGAATGAAATACCGAATAGCTCTTTGTTTGACTGTCATGTTGTTCTTGAATGGTGTTGAAACTATTAACCCTTAAGGTCTATTCTCGCTTGTAACTGTTAAACTAAATTAAATCGTCATGGAATACAAGTTGATAATTTACTTAGGATAAAATAAAAATATAAACATATTGTATTCAGAAAATATCAGATTTTTTAACGAAAGAATGTCTACCAATGTGTGGGATCTTTCGTTATGACGCCATCAATTAATGAAATAATTTGACAGCGGCTAATAAAATCTTTAAAATATAACTCCTGAAATTATAACTCCTGAAATTATAACTCCTGAAAAAAGGCTCTTCTCCTAATATTTATCGTCTATCTGAACTTTGATTTACATGACTTATTTTTGATTAAAATCCTTTCTCCAAATTTTTGAAGTGAAACTTCTTTAGAATCGTTGTGATTTCAAACCGGATGCAACGGAAAAAACGACAGGTAAGAGACACAAATACAAAAATGTGTAGGATGAAGCCAGGAAAGAATGAGACAGAAATATTCGTCAGTTAAAATAAATAAAAACGACATCGCGACAGTAAAAATGCTAAGTTGTATTCATAGATGGCGCGAGGAACAAGGTAGAAGATTCGATTTATTGCTTTTTCATCTCCTTATCTTGAAACCAAAATTTTGAAAAGTTTCACTTCTACCACGTGTGAATTGCACACATTTTTTTTGATTAAAATCCTTTCTCCAAATTCTTTTAACGTTTTAAGTAATCAATCTACCTACATAGTTTAAAACTCTAAAGACAACGTTACCCCATTACAGTCCCCACCAATTTACTCTGCGAATATTGATCCGTTTAATGCCTTGTAATTCAAATCCTAATACCGTACATCGGTCGAATGGCCAACAAAAAACTAAAATGATCCAATTGATTCGTGATCACAGAGTCGCGTAACCCTTCAAGCACGGTTAGTTAGCGTTGCTGTGCGGTCGCTCATGAAATAACTCTTGAATGCGGTGCCGCATGCCGCTCGCCACCGCACCGCATCAGGGAGCCATTCTCCGGCCGTTACCAACGAGTTCGCGTTTTGAATATATTTGGCTGACCGTCATAATTTAGGTAGATTGTATTGTAGATGCGATGGGGAATTTTGGTTCCGTGTTTTTTGTTTATCACTTATGGTTCAAGAGCCCAAGACCACCAGGCTTTACTTATTTTCTGAAGGACAAAATATATACAATAGAGTAATATTATTATACAGTAAACGTATAATAAAACTATCAGTTAACTTGACATGGGGTCCTTCAAGAGGCGGGCCTATCGTCATCTTCTTGGCCGGCAACGCGTTGGTGACGCCCCTGATGTTGCTAATGTCCATGAGCGGCGGTGATCACTTACCATCAGGTGACCCGTCTGCTCGTTTGCCTGCTCAAAGCATAAAAGCATAAAGCATAAACTTAAGCCATTGGCCAATTCTCAGGAATTAGTAGCCAAAGTTATGAAAAATTTATTTACAGTCCGAAGACTGATTCTTACGTGTTGTAGAGAATATTGTAAATAATTTGAAATAGATATTCCAGTGTCACCATCCCTTGCCATCCAAGGATATCTGTGACAATCCTCGAGTAGGACTTATTTGTTACCATTTAAAAAATATGTTTCTCGCTTCAGTTCCAGCAGATATTACAGCATCAAAACGATAAAAATGTCGAAGCAACCCTTGCTCACGGTTAGTTAGGTGGTAATCGGTACTGAGAGCAATCGGTCATGAAATAACCATTGTACAGGCAGTCGCAGCCGCGGGCCGTGCTACTATCAAAGTTGGCTTCCCGAATCATGTGATCCG
Organism: Thymelicus lineola; assembly: GCA_963932265.1. NCBI lineage: Eukaryota > Metazoa > Arthropoda > Insecta > Lepidoptera > Hesperiidae > Thymelicus > Thymelicus lineola. The sequence continues at coordinate 15,978,693 of OZ010693.1, read as the reverse complement.
TGTAGCTGGAAGTTGGTTCCAGTTTATTGTGTAAGAGGGGTTCAAAAAGTAGCCTAATCTAAAATCTTGGATATACTGAATGATAGGAACTCAACTGTAGAGTAGGATATAATGACGGTCAAACCTAGGTAGCTATTGACGAAATATCGATAGTCTATTTTTTAGACGAGAATTATATAGACTCTTATTAGGGAACATACCCAAACCACGTAACCTATTTTTCCCAACTTTTTACCCCCCTCCCCCCCCCTTCGTGACCATCCGTAGTATATGAGAAGACCCCCCCCGTCCCCCCTAGTTTTCACGTGGTAATTGATAAATACGGTTTTCAATACTTTTTTGCAAAAACAGAGTTAAAAAATAATAATTTTGCTTATATTTGACGACTTTGCGGCGCAATGGTTGCTAAAATATTGACTACGTGACAAAAACCTAAACCCCCCCCTCCCCTCTGTGACCAATCGTGGTGTTTTGAAGACCCCCCTCCCCCCCTAAATGAGGCACGTGGTTTTGGTATGTTCCCTTACCTGGTGGTATCGTTTAACTTATACTCACCGTATCATCCACGGAACACAGCTGTTGTCTGTGTTACGTGGTACCAGCAAAGGTACGGCCAGGGATACGGTGGGTCTGCAGTGTGGTACAATAAACCATATTTTAGGGCATTTCTTTCGTAATTTTAAAATGCCTGCCTTGCATAAAATGAAAACTATGTTTAATAAGGACAACTAATGCTAAAACTAAACATAATAATTTCAGTTTTCTATTAATTATTATATTATATTTTTAGAAACTAATATTTCGATAAAAAGTAACGCCACGATTGTTTACCAAATAAGACACGTCTAAGAAACGGACTATAGACACTATAAAAGCAAAGCAAAGCAACAACCCATAATTGTCCCACTGCTGGGTTCGGGGTCTCCTCTCACAGTGTGAGGGGTACAGGCCATAGTCTACCACGCTGGCCAAGTGCGGATTGGTAGACTTCACACACCTTTGAGAACTTTCTTGAGAACTCTCAGGTGTACAGGTTTCCTCACGATGTTTTCCTTCACCGAAGCAAGTGATAATTAACTTGTAATACGCACATAATATTTGAAAATTAGAGGTGCGTGCCAGGATTTGAACTCGGGCCCCTTGGTTCGGGAGACCAACGTTCTAAGCGCTAGGCTATCACTGCTATAGAACTCTCCGATGCACAGACACTATAGTATTCGTGAATTCTACGCTTGAATTCTCATCATATTCACAAAGAGACATCTACGAGCACAACCATTCCAACTGATTTGTCCCAACGCAGCAAGTAGCCATTTGCGCCTATTACGTCGCCGAGTGGCCACCAGGCGGTGTCCACGTGATACGTTGTGGCCAATGTACCAATGTGCCAATGTGCCATTTTAACAGAACACCCACAAAGGGACATTCAGAGCCTTCCGCTGTTACGCGTTGCGTTATCATCGCGCCTGGGACTGCGTTGCTAGGGTACAAGGTTCGGGCTGAAGCGATTTTGTTGTTTGTAGACTAATAGAAAAGTTATTAGTTAGACTGATAGTTCGTAGAATAATTAAAGCAATCTATCTTGAGTTGTCATTCTGATTTAAATATTGAAAGTGGTTTAAACTTTGTTTTAATTGCAGTTTCAATTATAAACTCAAGTTTTTATATTTTTATGTTGTTGTGAAGTTCGATTTATTTTACTTTTTCCTTATGCTAGGTGAAATGGTACATATGTAAATTCAGTTTTTTTTTCACAGCAGTATTGGTAGGTACTTAATATAATAATTGCTAATTGCCAATGAAACTGATGATGAAAATAATGTAGGGTTCTTTTACATTTTAAGCAATCTCAGCTAAACCTGGCTATTCTCGAAGACATAAAATTTTCTTATTTATTTGGATCACAGTGGTGGGCTTTTTTATTTAAACATATAAATTAGTTTCTTCCTTTCATGTTTATCCCTTCAAATGTGAGAGTTATTATGAAGTGGAATAAACTTTTAGCTCCTTAGAACAATAACCGTTAATAACGCCATATCCTGTGACTGGCACCAAACGCAAAGTACCATACAATACGCAGTAGGCCTTTGTTCATGCGGCAGTTTAGCAAAAGCAATTTCGTGTTTTACGGCAACCGGCAGATATGAGAGCTGCGAGTATCCGTCGGCATGGCGGCTCGTCGGCTGCTGCTTAGCTCAACGACACGACAACGACATCGTATGCTGAATTGTGTGGGTAGTACATAAATGTAAGTACAGGTCAAACTTTAATAAACATTAAAAAATCAGAAAAGGCAACACTTCTATCTGAAGTAGGGTAAGTCAAATACAAATACTAGCTTGTGTTAAATCGTATAAATATGTCATTTTGTTCACTGCTTGACTCTGTTACAGATAAGAGTGTTGCCCTATCTAATTTTTTAATGTTAATTCAAATTGAACATGTATTCATATTTAGCCTACAAACTAAGTACCTATACACACGCAAACTGTCATGCGCATACGAGAGACATGGAGCTTAATTAAAAGGTGCTGCCCCACCAGAGTTAAGTAATATTTTAAAAAAATTTCAGTGTGGTAGCACTGCTTAAATTATAAATCTGTGCCGACGACACCGTCATATCGTCGTCGCGTCGTTGTCGTGTCGTCAGATGTAAAGCAGTCGTCGGCGCGGGCGATTGTCGACTGTTCGATAACTCGCGCTCGTTATTGCTCGCATTGAGTGGCTCGTCACAATCAGCATTCAAATGTAAGAATGGACTCGTAAGTCACACGGAGAATAACCAATTATTCTTAACAGGCATTTTTCGGTAGTCTTAGGACGTAATCTACTAAGAAATTCTCTGCCAGGAGCATTATTACTGAGGTAATTTTGATGTACAGTAATGGGGCTTTTGATTCAGCCGACAAGATTTACGAGAAGACCACCTGATGGTGATTACTGCTGATCAAAGGAAGCCTCATAAAATACTAGTATTAACTTGCACTCTTAGGTACAAAAGAGGAGCTACGAACAAGCTACAATAAAATGGTTTAATCCTGATATCCCAACCAAGAAGTCCCCACTGATGAGAATTTACAGTTTTATTTTCCTGAAATCCCCACCAGCTAAATCAACAAAGTCCAGTGGGGATTTCCGGAAGGAAATCTGTTAATTTCACCCAAATTATATTCCAGCTAAATGATAAAAGCCTCACTAGAAAAAAGTGGATGATACAGAGACCAGCCGAAGGATTTCCATTACATTACATCCTTTTCTTTATTTGGAAGATACGAGCAGAGGATGATCCATTGGACTCAGAGATAGAAGGAGCCTCTTATATTCCAAAACATCAAAAAAAAGACAAAGAAAAAATACCTAGGTACTTGTCTAAGTTTCTAACCGATAAATTAAAATATTTATTTGAAAAAGAAAATAGATCGCTAGCAACACTTCTTTACTAGACTACGAAGATAGATAATCGAAAAAACCAAACCCAATCGATTAGTTTATAATGATAGTTTATACTGAGTTTATAATGATTATAATGATGATAAGTTGATGATAAGTTTATAAGGATAGTTTCTCGGCAGGTATGATGGTAAACTTGTCCGTCACCTCATTATGGTAACTACCATCTGCCATCGAACGGTGGAACAGCACAGCACCAGCTCGCCTGTCAGTGGTCACCGTACATCACTCTGCGATTAGTTTATGGGATTCGTGTGGTTTTGACAACTCGCCCTACGCGCCCTATTAAGTGTCGATCCAAGAAATACATAATATTCCGATTTTGGTCTAGTTTTTTGTCTGAAAGCTGACATCGAGTGTGTTCTTAGCTATGTTTAGAATAAATAAATCTGTCGGGTGTTTCTTAAATTTTTCTTTAATCACTAGCTTTTGCCCGCGGCTTCGCCTGCGGTAGAGTGGTTTCAAACCGAAAATGTATATTAATTAATTTAGATTTATGAGTGAATATCAAAAAAATTGTACATCACACAAAAGAAACACAATGTAATATTAACATTTCTGTAACACAAAGGAATATGTGTCACACAAAAGAATATAAAGGTGCGTTTAAAATTTAGAATAGTTTGGGAAGGTAGGTATTTTAGAAAATAAACAGGTAGGTAAACAGTAACAAATAAACAGTCAGGTTTTATTTGAAAATTACTTTAATTTTATGTTTAAACATTTTACTCAAAACTTTTCTCTTTTTCTGGATTTTCTTGATTCAACTTTTGACGATATCGACGCTGTCTCTCTGCTCCAGACAAAGGCATTTGTAACATTATCTGAAAGCACAAATTGTAACTATTGTTCTACCACGTAAATACATAGATACATCTGTAGAGGTGTAGGTTAAGTGTAGAGTAGAATTATGCAGAGTGTGACATAGGTGATGGATCAATGGTGGCCCAGGGGTTGGGGACCTCAATAACTACCAATTTAATCCCCATGTATGTTCAGCAATATTCAGTGGTTCAGCTGATATTTGGGAATTAGTGATTTTTTTTGAAAAAATCAGATTCTTTGAGAAAAGTTGAAAATACAGCCTAGAATTGGATTTCTTCAAAATAAATAGCCAATGTGCATGCACCCTGTTTTTTTGCGTGACGTCACCAATGTCACACAATGGAAGCAAAATATAACCATATCAAAACAAGAAACCACACGCAACAAACAAAGTTAAAAGATTTTTACAAATCTTGTCTTTTGCACGATTTACTTATTACAAATAGTATCATAACATATTATGTCTGCAATAAAATCATCAAACTTACCTTAAATTTTGCGTCACACAAGTTTAAATTGTATAAAGTGACAAAACGGTAAACATAAGTCTCGACAGCAATACATCAAAAGGAAGATGGCTGACGTTTTGAAAGTTAAGGTTGATAGTAAATCGAATGTTGCGGGATATAAAAAAATACGATGCGTTCAGAAAGCGTTTAAATAGAACAGATAATTTAGTCACACAAGGATCGTCACACAAAGTAACGAAATATGGAGACATCATTATTACTTCAGTTTTCTCATTTATTACAACATTTATAAAGAAATAAAAAGGTTTTTCATGCAGAGTAATCGTTTTCCAAACAGACTGTATTAAAAAGATCTGTGTTAGTTCAATTATTAAAAAGTATTAATTGTTTCTTTTGAAATTGGCGCGTGGCGACACTCTTTTTTTGTATGACAAAGAAAAAACTCCTTATCATTAGATTTGGTTTTTATTGTATTTTTTTAGTCTCAATTCAGTTAATCTGTTATTTTTATACCAAAGCATAAATATTGTACCGCCTTAAGTTATAAAATACGGCTTATTTATTCACTACAGGATTTTATATCCATATTAGTTAGGAGGACACCGAGCTTTTTTCTTATGTACAATTTTTTTGATATTCACTCTTATAGAACCACTTAAAAATAAAGTGCTAATATAAGTAAAATGATTGATTAGGAACCATAATATTAGACATTAGATGATGCCCGTAGCTTCGCGCGTGTCGATATCGATTTTTTACAAATCCTGCGGGAACCCTAACTTTTTCCGAGATAAAATGTAACCTATGTGTTAACCCAGGGTATTGGCTATATCCATTCCAAATTTCAATCAGATCGGTTAAGTAGTTGTGGCGTGATTGAGGAACAAACATCCAAACATCTTTCTAACTTTCATGTGTATAATATTAATAGGATAGATATTGCTCCTAAATTAACAAATCAAACAACATTTCAACCCCTGTTTTGCTACCGTTTACCCTGTTAAAAACCCGTTTAACCCGTCAACGTCAAAGAAACAAAAATATTGTCTATGGAGACAGGAGACAGATCAAAATAGTAGTTTTAGTACTTGCAGTATCATTCAGCTGTCAATTAAGAGCACTTGCTTTCCTATAGAGACCAAATCCCATGACCACACGTAACACGTCCCAGGCTTTACGATCGAGATAGGATCCGTTCACATGAATCATTATTTAACAGTGCGGTTGCGACGCGCGACGGGTCAACGAGGCCGCAGCGACAACCACTCAGCTTTTATGGTTATTTAGGACCTGACTTACTTACCATCGCAATACTGTTCAGTGCTCACTAATACGTTGCAATGTTTTGAGTTTACAATAAAAAAATGGCCACAGTCAGTACTGAAACGACCACCTGAAGTGATTATTGTACATAAAGGACATCACTAACATATTTATATACCCCATAGGCACCACCCATGCCAAAAGCTTAAAAAGAGGAGAAAAAATAAAATAAAGGAAGTGCGATTATCTCTTGTTAATTGTCTTTCCAAAATATAAAGGGGTACCCTAACAGGGTTTCAGTATAGACGATTACATAGATCACAAGATCGCCTGGAAATAACTAAGTGTACCGCTTCCAGTCCCATTGGTTAGATGATTATTCTGTATTAACTTATACTTCTGTATTCATTTCAAAGATCTGCTGAAGAGTTTCTTTCGTCATTTCTTCTCTTTGCCAAAGCCTCTATCACAGAAGCAATAAAATACGTTTATAAGTGATATCGATATGATTATCTAAATATTTCTTAGGGTTCCGTACGAAAAAACGAAAAACGGAACCCTTATATAAGTACCACTCGTGCGTCTGGGCGACCGCCGTTCACAGCCAATTTACTCCGAAAATGAGTTAAAATTTGGTACTCATGTTTTTTATTGACTCCTTACGACAACTTGGACCATAGTTCACTCCCTCTCGTATCATGAGAATTGTTTTGCAGTAAACTCCCGAGGTGTTATCACTATACTTCCACATCCCTTTATGTTTCTTGCATTGAATATGTGCATTAAAAAGCATTATCAGCCGCGGTTGGAAGCGGCTAAATTTAATGCGATGAGATTGAATCCATTCCACTGTACGGTACGGTATTTTGCAAGTTATCGGTAGTTTCAGAGGAGCAATGGTTTAAGTTAACGTTAAATAAGTTGATGCTTGACCACAATCCCATCTGGATGGTATGTGGCTGTGAAGTCGACGATGGTAAATGCATGAACTAAAAGTCACTCTCTTCTTGAAAACCCTGCATAATAATAAGCAATAACGCGAACATTGTAACATGTATAGTTCAATACATAATTCATAATAATGTTAGTTTCATATAAATGTATGTGTGTGTGTGTGTGTGTTAGCCAGAAATAAATCTCTTCGTCATGAAATACATTGATTTTTATAAATAACTAGCTGCCTCGGCGAATTTGAAATTCGTATTGCCTAACCTGTAAGCTATTGTATCTTTCAAGTTGGATCAAACTGCACACTATGTGTAAATTTGATTAAATCGGTTAAGTAGTTTTGGAGTCCATCGCGGACAAACAACCTGACACGTAATTTATATATATTAAGATTAATATTAATAATTTAACATTCAGAAAATTATAATATAAAAAGTTAGTCGTCGCTGTGTCGTATCCTGTAGCATTGGAGACATGCTCCAATAGTTTCCCAACAGCACCCAACGCCCCTCGACGTCGTATTAACTTTTAATAAGCCGTAATCCAGCGCCGTGTAATAACACGCGAAAATAAAGCCGTCCCTACAAACAATGGATAGATATTAAATAGAACTCCTTCGCAGATGGCTTGCGAACGATGAAACGTCCTGACTGCTGAGTGAAGATTAGTGTAATGCAGAAAGAAGGATTCATACCTTCGTGTCCATTTGGGAGCTACGATGCCTACGATGCTACAGACAGACACGTGAAACTTAAACCATATATTTCGTCGGGTTTAAAATCTTCTTATTTTATCTACTACCTATGTCTAAGTAATTTGTGCATGTTAGCTTTCTTCCTGACTGTGTGACGACAGAATTCAGTGATGTCTTTGTTTGACCACTTACCGTCCGGTGGCTTCACGTAAAACAAAAGTAAATAATATATAGCAGCTTAGTGTTGGCAATAACACTAACGGCTTTTCCATTATCAATCAATTAAGTAACTCCAAATCAGTTATTATCAAAAAAAATGCAGTCGAATTGAGAACCTCCTACTTTTTTTGACGTCATTTAAAAATGATACATCAATAACATTGTCCCTTTTACAGTCTAAATGATTCATGAAACCAAAATGATATCCATACGTGGAAGTAAAACGTTACAAAAATAACTCGCATTACCGTCTCCGGTTTCAAACCTCGTAATAAGTTCCACCAACTACTAAGCATTGAGGTTTATCGCATTAAACTTACAATAACTCGGTGAGCCCGTCAGCTGCCAACTGTCAATCATACCGAGGATTTATTCACCCTTCGCTCCTCATCTTGCCTCCCTTTCTGATGTATGATCAAAGAGAGAGACGCAATGATCTCGTGTCCCTTTCTATCGTACGACAAATGCTACGTACAATGTATCGTTGCAGAAAATGTATTACAATTTTGCGGTTGCGGTGGTTTAGTGATCGTGTTTCGAGTTAACGGGTGATGCCGAAAATATGGTTTAATAAAAATGTGTGGGCGAGTAATGAGTAGTTTAGTAAAGTAGTAAAATCTAGTTACTAAATCTGCTAACTGTTATTGGTTTCAAATAACGCACTGCCTAAAATTCAGAAGTTTGTTAGTTCCTTTTCCTTAAGGATTTTTCAAAATTTGTCATCTAAGGGGTAAACTGAGGGAGTGAGGGTTAAATTATATACGTGACACACTAAAATACTACATAACTACCTACCAAAAAATATGTCACGTCTTGGGTAGATGTAGAGTTTTTTCTCCTCATAGAGGATTTATCAAAATATAGACTGCACAAAGTCATAATATGTATGTGCTCGGCGTTCAGGTTATTACGAACATCACATTCATTACATACATAGGTACATATACATACATATTCATTACGAACGATAAAAAGTAAAAGATCATAAAATAAATGTTTAAAAAATCATCAGTTTTCATTTTTAAATAATATATAATATTTATAATATTCATATTATTTAATTTAGGACTTTTTAAAAGATTTATTTTATGATTTTTTACTTTTTACCTATTTACATTTTTTTTTTTGAGTCGGGGTTTTTTAAATTTTTAATCATTATCAGAAGACTACCTTCGATGCAGTTGCAAACCGCTAAACAGACTTAATTTTCAGTAAAATTATTACTTTTGTATCTTGCCGTCCCGTAACAAGGTCGATATTTACTTAAAATTAAATTTATGGTGTAAAATAAGGGTGGTTTCGCATTATAGCA